>PVIH01020694.1:0-31651 GCA_004025045.1 Sigmodon hispidus
TTTTTCATATCTTCTTTTAGAGCTTCGATGATCATCAAAAAGGAATTTTTGGTGTTGCTTCCTTCTGTTTCCTCTTCATTGCTCAGTTCAGGTCTTGTATTTGTAAGATCGCCACTCTCTTCTGGAGTTACCATGTTGTTCTTTGTATTATTATGTAATTTTTTGCACTGACATTTGCCCATGGCTTCAGTGGTTCACGATTAGATGGCTCCTGGTCAGTTGTGGCACTTGGGCTTGTGTGCCTCCTCTCACCTCTCTGGGCAGGGTCTGAATCTACCCTTCAGGGACCCCAGAAGTTATCTATTTGCTCAGTTCGAGGTCGAGGTAGGTAGCCGTGCAAATTCCCTCAGCAGGAGCTGTGGGTATGGTGACAGGCAGAGTTTATCTGCCCCTGCTACAGATGCGCTGGGACTCTGCAGACAGCACCTGTTCCCAGAAGTGGAACAGAAACCGATGGGAGCTCAACTCTCCCTCCCTGGCTGGGATATAGGCGCTTGGGCCTGGTGACCCCTCCTCACCTCTGGGCAGGGTCTGAGTCTGTCCTTCAGGGACCCCTGTAGTTGTCTGTTCGCTCAGTTCGAGGTGGAGGTGGGTAGCCGTGCAAATTCCCTCAGCAGGAGCTGTGGGTATGGTGACAGGCAGAGTTTATCTGCCCCTGCTACAGAGTGTGCTGGGACTCTGCAGACAGCACCTGGTCCCCCTGATCTGGTTTTAATTTTGATTTTACAGGGGATAACAGTAAAGAGATTGTATGAGTCTCAGAAGAAACTTTAAGCTTCAGACACTTAAATAGGTTTGAGATTGTTATAGACCATGAGGACTTTTGAAGTTGGAATGAAGGCATTTTTGCGTTATGATAAGGTTATATGCCTTTGGGGACTGAGCCTGGAATGTGGTGGTTTGAAAGAAATGGCCTCCAAAGGGAATGGCAATATTAGAAGCGTGGCCTTGTTGGAGTAGATGCAGAAAAATGTGTCATTGTGGATGCAGGCTTTGAAGTCTCATATAAGTTCAAGATACTACTTCCTGTTGCTTACAAGATGTAGAACACCCTACTTCTCCAGCACCATGTCTGCCTGTACACCACAATGTTGTACCACGATGATAATGAACTACCTCTGAAAACAAGCCACCCCAATTAATGGTGTCTGTTCACAGCAATAGAAACCCTAAGATAATACTGCAGATAATAACACTAGCAAAAAGAAAATTTTAGCTTGTCATGACATATAATTTGTATATAATTTATATATACAATTATATATATATAAAATATATATACAATAATATATAATTTGTATAAAAAATACAAAACTATTTTTAATATGCTCTGAGACCTTCTCAATACCCTATGCTCTGAATCCCATGGTATTTTTTCATGTTTCTTACACTAAATAATTTTCCCCTTAAATCTCAGCAATTTTATACCCATGCCATTTTAAAAGCTAGACTGGGGAAGCTCTATAAAGTTTGGTGATGACTTTTTGGGGATATAAATTCAAAAGTTTAAGCAATTTAAGAATATAAAAGAATAAACTTTTTATCAGACAAACATTTTCACAGGGCTGAAGAGATGGCCCAGTGGCTTGCATGACTAGGACCTTAGCATTGGAGTACAGAGATAAGCAGGTTCTAGAAGTTTGCCTGACAGCCGACCTCATGGAAAACTGTGAGCTTTGGGTTCAGTGAGAGACGCTTTCCCAAGGAAATGAGGCAGGAAGCAATAGATGAAGATACTCAATGCTTCTCTGGCTTCTGTATGCAAAAGATCCACACGTTCACATGTACACATCTGTATACAACACACACACACAATACACAATACACACGAGATCTTCTATAAACAACAAATGGAATAAAGAGATAAGACACTATGGGAGGAGGAATAAAAACCTTTATAAACCATGTATGAGAAACTGGCTATTATCCAAAATGTATAAACAATACAATTTGATATTGAGTAACCCAATAACCTGTTTGACAGAGGAACTAAACAAACATTACTTCAAAGAAAACAGATAAATGATGTTGAAAAAACATTGAACATCATTAATTGTCAGTAGAAATTAAAAAATGATGTGATATTACTTAATGCCAATTAGAATATGTGCTTTCAAAAGATAGCAAATCTTATAGATGAGATGGAGCAGAGTAAATGTTGTTGGCAAGAATGTAAATTAGAATAGCTATATGGAAAACACAGTGGAGGTTATGTAAAAGGTGGGAGTCTAAATATCATATAACCCTATGATGTTTTTTAAAAGAAAGAAAATTCAGATGTTGAAGAGATACACACATTTGTATTTACTAAAACATTATGCCCAATAGCCAAGGAATGGATGGACTACGTAAAAATGTGATTTAAAAAAAGTTGACATTTTAGCAAGTTGTGTGACACTGATGATACTTACATTAATTGAAATAAGACAGGTACAGAAAGACAAATGTCACATAAAATCACTTGGAAGTAGTATCTAAAGCAGAAAAACTCCTAGGAGTCATAAATAGAACAGCTGTAAACAAGCTACTTGGGTGGGGATGTGGGAAAATATTAATAAAAAGATACAAAGTTATAGCAATGTCAAGAGGAAAAACTTCAGGAGGCTTATCATGTGTGGTGTCTATTCTTAAAAGAAATATATTATAAATGTAAAATACTTTTAGTTGACATAATATTTGTTCAGATTTATGAGGGATGATGTTTTGAATTCACATGTATTTTGTTTATAGGCTAATAAATCTCTTATTAATCACTCTTTTATTGTGAGCATATTTAAATTCTTTACATTTTTGTCTTCTTGAGGTAGGGTCTCCAATGGCCCAAACTGGCATCAAATTTACTTCGAGAAATGGAAGTATTGTCAATTTATTGTGCTGTTTAGTCTGACCAATGTCTCCATCTGCCATTTCCTCCTTATTTTCTCTAGTTTCCCTATCTATCTGCTCTCAGTTTTTGAGACAACCTAAAAAGTACTATATCTTTTTAAACTGCTAAGAGAGTAGATATTAAGTTTTCTTATCCAACACATACCTCACACACACATAAATACACACAACACAATTCGATATCTATGTTAATTATCTCAATTTTACCATTCCACAATATATACACACTTCAGGAGATCAGGTTTTATTACTCTACCCTACCACACCCTCAGAAAAGAAGCAGAACAGACAAATGAAAGGCAGTGTGTCATGAGAGAGACCCCACTGACTGTGAAACAAGAAAGACCTATGTTTAACTTCTGGCTCTCACTATAATTTTTTTAATTATTTTTGGGGGTCTACTTGATTATGTTAAGGATGAGAAGCAACTTTGGGTATATCCATGAAGTCATTTTCAGAGAATATTAACTAAAAGAAAAGGCATGTTTCAAAAGTGGGCAATGCTGTCTCTAGGGCTAGGGTCCCAGCATAAGAAAAAAAAAGTATAAAATCAGCTTTACATACCTTTTCTCTTTCTCTACTTTCTGATACACCAAGCAGTACTCAATCACCACTAACAAGAGCTGATGTCCCTGCTATTGTTATTATGAACTGAAAGCTAAGGAACTCCTCTCCTTCTTATATCTCTTCCTGTCATGAACTGGGTCACAGCCACGAGAAAGTAAGTAACAATCCTAACTGCAGTGTGTTAGATCAGCCTGAATCTTCACATAGTGTAATGGTTTGAGTGAGAATGGCCAGCATAAACTCACAGATTTGAATACTTCATCAGCAGGGAGTCGATGGCCCTTGTGGGAGGAAGTGTATCACTGGGAGTGGGCTTAAGGTTTCAAAAAGCCCATTTCAATCTCAGAGTTTCTTTCTTCCTGATGCCTGCAGATCTAGGTGTAGAATTCTCAGTTACTACTCCAGAACCATGTCTGCCTACAGGACACCATGCTCTCTACCATGATGATAATACAATAAACCTCTAAAACTTTAAGCAAGCCCCAATTAAGTGATTTTCTTCAAGAGTTGCCTTGAAAAAAAAAAAAAAAAGGTGTCTCTTTATATCAATAGAATGCTAAGATACACAGGTTTCCATAGCAAATCTCTTGGTGTAGCTGAATTTAAGGTTTAAATCTTGACATGACACATTGAAATAAACTATAGTAGATTCCTGATGAACAATGGCCATTTACATTATTGCTCATCTTCCTATTATCGTTTTTCTCAAGGCTAGTCCCAGAATATCCTCTAACATATTTTACTAAGAATCCCTTTGGTAAGCTCTTTAGAGAAGAAGACATGCAGTATTCTACTTACTTGCCTGTGTCAGGATCTAGAAAATCCTACTTTGCAAAAGTGCATCTCAGTCAAAGCATAGAAATATTGTTTCTTCAGTATTTATTAAATCCATGAGAAAGGGTTAGAATTTGTTGGCATTATGAAGCAGAGGCAAAATCCAGGCATTTTACTATGAAGGGAATCACAATGTGCTCACTATCTGAAAATATAAAGTTAACCTGACAAAACATCTACAAATTTTTTAGTGAAGTTAACAGTGTGTGTTTGGTGGCTAGAAGGAGGACAGTACAAGATACTTTGAAACAATCCCTGGACACGAGGAGTAAAAACAAGGGTGGTGCAGTCCCTTGGACCAGTCCTAACAAGATAAATAAGGCTGAGAAATTAGGAAGGAATTTAAACTCAATAGTGCAATAGTGTGAGATGGCATCTATCACAAAAGGCTCTGTCTGCCAGGGCCACAGCTCTAAAATCGGGCTTCTGTGTGATCAAATGAAGGAGGAAATGAGAAGGTGCACACTCTCTGTTTTCCACAAGGATTGAAAGGTCTTGTGCTTTTGGTCATTGGAAAGGCAAGCTCACCCCCAGATCCCACCAGGGGTGACATCTTTGTTTTTTCTCTATTTCCTATCCTACTCACGTACACTTATTAATTTCTTACTTTTTACTTAAAAATCATTAACCAATGTTTTTAATGTAACCTCTCTTAATATGTATTTATTACTCTTCTAGCTGAATTTCCACTCTTCATTTTACCTGTGAACTTTGAACAAAATTCCCTCTTTTTGCTCTTCCTTTCTTAAATATAAAATGCAAATGATGATATCTGTACTGTTGAAGATGCCCAGAGCAGTTAAACAAGTTAGAAGTCTGTTTTTCTAATAATGTGCCATGGTATGGACTAGAGACTATGAATTTTCCTCTTATTCTATCTGATCTATCTTCCTCACTCTTAGCATTTTTCCCCATTATTTTGACATCTCTTTGTCATTTTAGTCTCTTCTTACTATGATGGTTTCTTGATAATGTATTATACCTGCCAGTATTTGGCCTGTCTTTCACATGGGTTTTATTTGTCCCTGATTCCCTCTTCTTTTGGGTTATTGGATTGGTGGTGGTGAAGCAGGTCATTGGGGCTATTTCTACAGTGATCATGAATTTAATGATTTGCTTTGATTGAAGTCAGTAAGATCTTAGTCTAGAGAAGTAATTATCAAGATTTTGTGTGGCTGGCAGTCACTTACAGGGCTTGTTGAGGCACAGATTTATGGCATCACCCCAGAGTTCCTTTTCCAGACACATACCTCTACCAGGTTCTCGGTGGATGCTGAAACAATAGGATGGTGACCTCATTTGAAGAGCTGTTGGGCTGATTTACTATCAACAAGGGGTAGAGTCTTGTTGCAAACTAGGGAAGCCGTTTTTCCATATACACTAGTTCATTTCTATACACAGGATTTCTATACTTAAGAAAAAATCAGCCCCATATCTTCTCCTTTATGCTCAGTGTGAACCGTCATGGAACCATAATCCTAGCTCTGCATATGGGTCACTGATATTCTGAAAAGCTTCCCACTAAACTCCTGGATAACACTACTGGCTGTCTTTGTGTCAACTTGATACTTGTTAGAGCCATGAGAGCAGTAGGGGCTTCAGGAATTGCCTCATTGAGATCCAGCTATAAGGCATTTTCTCATTTAGTGATCAATGAGGGAGGGCCCAGCTGTTGTGAGTGGTGCTACCACTGGGATGGTGGTCCTGGGTTCTGTAAGAAAGCAGGCTGAGCAAGCCAGAAGACACAGTCCAATAAACAGCACTCCATTATGAGCTGCAGCAATTCCTGCCTCCAGACTTCTGCCCTGTCCAGATTCCTGTCCTAACTTCCTTTGCCAAATAAACTCTTTCCTGTTTCTTCCCTCAGTTGCTTTTTGGTCAGGGTGTTTCATTATGATAGGAATTCTAACTAAGACACTATTCTTTTCTGATAAAATACATGATTCTGAGTCTGAACAGGGGATAACACACATACACACAGAGAGAAAAAGAGAGGGGACAGGATTCTAGTTTGAAAGGCATTAATTTCTCAATTTCTTTCATAGCACTACCAAAATGGGGTTTCTATAAGAACCCTATTGCAATTTGCTCCCCACAGGCAGCAGAAACAGTGTGTCTTGTGTATGAGGTTTACCTTGCTGTTCCTTAGCTATGCAGTTTAAATGCAGCATATATATATATATGACCTTTGGATATCATTTAGGGCAGAGTGTGACAGAGACTAAATCTGTCTAAAATCACCACAAAGGCCCATCTCTGTGCCCTTTTTCACTCTCAGAAGTATATATGTCCATGTAGTGAACGCATATTCTTCTCATGCATATTAGTATAATTTTATTTTGTGTACTAACAATAGCAAACACTACTAAATTATACAATATATGAACACTTTGTGTGTCTTTTTCGCTATATACATCTCCCCTCTACCTCCATTTTCTTTCCCCATTCCCCAAGTCCTTTACATTCCCCCAGCCTTTGGAATGCATGAAAATGGCCAGGCTATGCTTTTACAGTCTCTTTCTCTTGGTCTCTAGAAAACAAAGAAGGCTACCCTTAGAAGCTTAGAGCCCTTCCAGGACCCTTTATCTAGCTGGAAGAAACAACACAGATTCTACTCACTCCAAATCTCCCGTTAGGTTTGCTTTCTTCACAAGGAGAGCTTCTCCTTGAAAGGATTCTCTAATTGTAAATGACCCTCCTGTCCCCTCCTACCTTTTACCTCCTACCACTTCAAACCTGCAGGAATGTGATAAAAGCTCACCACCACCTCTGGCCAAGGGGCTCAGGACAGGTTTATGTGAAGTCCACAGCTTTACAGAGAAATGGCCTCCTGGCAGGCCACGAGCCACATATCACTATTAATTCCTTCTTACTGCTGGCGCCTATAAATCAGCTCTCCAAAGACCAAACAGGGAAGACTAAGTACAAAAGACCATTTTCCTCTATTCATTCTCTTACCACATGGTGATTTTTGTTAAGATGTGTCTGTTGGCTTTTTAAAAAAAATATATAATGTCCCCTCATTACAATAAATTTTAAATAAAAAAATAATGAAACAAGTATATCATTCAAATGAAATCCACAGTAAGCTCATCAGAATCCTTGAGATAATTAGGCAATGGCAGTCTCTCAAAAATCGATGTAACTAGTACCCTAAAAACAAGCAAACAAACAAAAGAGCAAACACTAGTATCTCAGGAAATTTTCCAGGCATGTGACAACCCAACATGGTAACTAAAGGCAGCCATGGCAGATATTAAAAACGTACATGAGAAAATGGGCACCAGGACCAAGATACCAGCAGGCTAAGAGGTAGAAGAATTCTAATCTTCTATATTCAGATATCCAATTTACTCTGTGTGCCTTTGACCTCACTTTCCAACCATCACCTGGTAGTGGCACTCACTTGTACATCAGCTGCCTCCTCCAGTTACGGGAATTTCTGCAACACCTCACTGTAGCTGCTGACCCATGTGAGGCAGCTTTTGGTTGTTCTATACAAGAGGAACAAACCACTGACCCTCATATATAAGCATGGCATGGAGGGATAAACACAAACCTTCTTTTCTCAGGACACTTTGTTCATGCTCAGCTCATTTCTGTCATCTGCTTCATGAATAACTGGTAAATAAGGATGTGATTTCAGGCTGACATGGGGGCCAAAGCACTTCATCCTTAGATTTGCCTTGCTTTAGTCAAAGAAGAATAGAATTATTCATCTTCAGAAACTGAAAACAAAAAACAAAAAAAAAAATCCAGCTTCTACAGTAGTGGTGGAAAAGCATTTTTGGCTATATTTTTAAAAAAAAAAAAATGCATTTATTTATTTATTTAATGTGAGCTTCTCTCTCTCTCGCGCGCGCGTGTGTGTGTGTGTGTGTGTGTGTGTGTGTGTGTGTGTGTGTCTGTATGTGTATGTGTATGTCTCTGTGTGTGTGTATGTGTATGTCTGTGTGTGTGTATGTGTGTGTGTGTATGTGTGTCTGTGTGTGTCTGTATGTGTATGTGTATGTCTGTGTGTGTGTATGTGTATGTCTGTGTGTGTGTATATGTGTGTGTGTGTGTGTGTGTGGTCAAAGGACAGCTTATAGAAGTTGATTTTCTTCTTCTACCACAGGCAATTCAGGAATTGAACTCATGTCATCAGATTTAGCAGCACCCATTTTTGCCCACTGACTCTTTTCTTTTTTGCCCTCAGCTCTTGGCTAAGGCAGGCTGTATTGTTTCAAGCGTTCACCTTAAAGGCAATCCCAATAGCTTAGACTCTCATCTATATTGTCTCAGCACCATCCAGTATCCTTGACGCTCTGCCCTTGTTGGTGGCTGTTCAGAAGTCTAGTACCATCCTGGAGAGAAGAGTGTGGGTTGGAAATTACAGGAACAGAAAGAATTAGACAAAGAAAGAAAACTGAGAGTCAAGACATTGAAAAAATACTCAGCTACCCCAATTTTATTTTCCCTGGGCTTTTCATACCAAACAAAGGGGAGGGGCAAGTGCAGACAGGTGTAAACGCTTCTTCAGTTTTCAAACATAAGACACCTGGTAACCATACCTTTGGCCAAAGCATCATATTATGCAGGTGTATTGGACAAAAACAAGCTTGAATTCTCTGATCTTGAGTCAAAATGGAAACAAGCCACAGGCTGGAATCTTTGTCAGCTCCCACATGCTCTCAACTGGTTCTGAATCTGGAAGAAAAGTGGGAGATTATGATCTCTTGTCCCTTAGTCTACAGATGTGAGCCCTAATGAAGACAAAACTTAATTCAAACTTCTGGTCAATGGTTCTTGTGTAAAATCCTACATAGAAACTATCAGAATAGCTGTGACAGATACTATGATAGTGCTTAAAATTGCTACATACTTTTCTATGAATACATAGTAAATTAATTCATTTTATTTTCAACACAGTTTGAGGAAAGTACTTACAGCTTAGGAAACATAACATGATTTACCTAAAGTCATTGTCATAAAAGTGTCATAACTTGGAGAAAAAAATGAAGTCCTAAAGGTGAAATAGCAGAATGACAAGTAAAGGAATAGGGTTACTAGTTGTCTTAGTTAAGGTTTTATTGCTGTAAAGAGACACAATGACCATTGCAACTCTTATAAAGAAAATATTTAATTGAGTGACTTACAGTTTCAGAGTTCAGTCCATTAACATCATGATGGGCAGCATGGCTGCATGCAGTCAGATGTGGTACTGGAGTAGCTGAGAGTCCTACATCTTGCAGGCAACAAGAAGTTGACTGAGACACTGAACAGTAAGTATCCTGAGCATAGGAAACCTCAAAGCATAGGAACTCCCACAGTGAAATACTTCCTTCAACAAAGCTGTACCCACTCCAGCAAAGCCACACACACCTCCGAATAGTGCCACTTCATATGAGATTATGGGGTTCGATTACATTCAAACTACCCTTACTAGTTAAAAAAAAAAAGGATAATGAGCTATTGCTATGTGATTTGAGTTCATCTTTTTAAAAAAAAATTGTAATATTAAATTAGACAAACTTGAATCTGAAAGAGTCTTATGGGTCTTTAAATGCTATCCAGGAAATTAACAGCATATTAAATACATTATTCACCTTTCTAAAAAAATTAAAATAAGAAAATAAATGAAAGTTATTTTTCAACTATAACAGTTATCTAGAACCTTTAAATTTATTAAAAATGAACTTCTGTGAGAAAAAAAGTCTTCCTGAAGGGATTAACACAATTATCCCTCTCTTCTGTCCTTATGATTTGATTCTTAATGCTCAGATATCACTTTCAAGAGAGTTGGACTCAGATCCAAATAGAGAAGATAGTGTTTGATAATCCCATGGCAAAGGCAAGTTTAAGTCACCCAAGCCAAGCTATGGACCAATATCTAGAGTGTGGAAATAATTACTCTTGGAGGATGTCCCAGAACTTCTACTAGTTTATGAACAACAAGCTGGGACAACAATTATCTCAATTTGTTATCTAGGTGAGCATTTGAAAGTAGGGCATCTCCTTGGGAGTGTGTGAGGAATTAGAACAGTTCAGCTTTGTGTGAGACATATTTGTAAAAGGGAAGTTTCTACCATTTTGATTCTGTGGCTTTAACTTGTTTGCAAGCTAATTGAGTTATTTAAGTGCTACACAGAGCATAACTTCTGGATTTTGTTTTTATATATCCATATGCATGTTAAAACTAATCTAGAGTCATATTTAGTAGAAAACTTTGGCTTCTGTAGGTATTTTCCTAAAGTACTTAGTAGAAATTAGTATCAGAGAAAAACTTCGTAGCTGGAAACCTGTTTTGTAACACACTCATGCTACTCTTTGCCTTTTGTTCCAATTCTAACACATTTCAGCCTTCCTGCATTAATCTAGGGAAGCATTATTAATTGCCTTTCAAAAAGAGAGAGGTATAAATTGTGAAAAAAAATTAAATATGTTTTGATACACCCCTTTAGTGTTTCCAGATATGAAAGCAACCCTGACTGCACATCGACATATAGACATGGAAACTCCTCCAAAAATTGCATAAGAACTTGTCCTCCCAGTTGAGCAATGGAATTACTTACACAGTCAAGGGTGTCACACGTCAGACTATTAACTACACTTAAAGCGCCACAGTAGTACAATTTTCCCATACATAAAATATTACAACCATCTCCTTTCATAAGAGAATCGTGCTCCCCTTCCCAAAAGCTTAATTTTAGCTATCTTTTTTTTTTTTTTAAACTTTATTTATTATTTATTTATTTGCCTTGGTGTTTGCCTGGAACTGGAACTACAGACAGTTGTTAACTGCCATGTGGGTGCTGGGAATCGAACCCGGGTCCTCTGGAAGAGCAGACGGTGCTCTTAACCGCTGAGCCATCTCTCCAGCCCCAATTTTAGCTATCTTAATGAAAAAAAGAAATGCTGCATTGGCCTTTTATTTCCTGTCTATTTGAAGAGTGGTACCCTTCTTTGTAGGAATGGCCAACACAGAATGAAGAATTCCTTCCAATCTTCTGAGCTACAAAAGATGAAATTTCCTTATTCAACTCCATAAAATTGGTTCACAGAGACATATATAGATCCCTCTAACTGTAAGTACACTCTACTGAAACTGCAATATGGGATTTCATAGAGATAAGTTCAATCATCATGTAAATCCTAAGATTACCAGAATCTAAGGTTCACACTCCAGCTGTGACATAAATAAGGAAAGGCATTTTTAAAGACACTCCTGAATAAAATAATAGAGACATCTCTATGTCAGGGTGTGTGAAGGGTGATATAGGAGCAATAATATATAAAATCCTCTGACTGAGTGGCCAAAGATGATATCATTGAAAAGATACTATTTTAGGAAACCGGGGAAAGGACCATAAGGAAAGCTACAGATAAAGTATAGGCCCCTGAATGACCTTTCCCTGCCTTCTGGGCCATGAGGCAAGGCCTGTGGATTACTGGCTGTACATTCTGTGCTTAACACCCAGTTTCAGGAAGTTTCTGGTTTTCTGCCTGTGGAGGTTGGAACACATGAGTTTGAGTTAGAACAGGTGAGCCTAAGTTGTTTGCTGCAAGTCAGTAATTTTCAGCCACCTGGGAAATTTCTACCTGTGTTCTGCCTTGGGTATGTAAGTCTGAGCCTGCGTCTCAGTAAACAGCATATGGCAATTTCCCTGCACAAATGACCCAACAATCTGTGTCTAGTCTAGTGTATCTTTCAGTCTCGAGGCACAAATGATATAGGTAGCACAGGCATTAAAATCACTACAATAAAGTAGAGAGAAGTGGTGTAGGATATTATTCTAAGGTTTGTTGCTTTGTTTATGTTGTGTTTAACTCTGTGAAGCTGTGTTATTTTGCCTGTCTAAAACAATTGTCTAATAAAGAACTGAATAGCCAATAGCAAGGCAAGAGAAAAAAATAGGCAGGGCTGGCTGGCAGAGAGAATATATAGAAGAAATCTGAGAGGAAAAAGAAAGTGAGAAGGAGCCAAAAAAGGAGAACATCAGGGGCCAGCTACCTAGCTACACAGCCAGCCACGAAATAAGAGCAACAGTAAGATTACATAAGTAAGAAAAGGGAAAAGCCCTGAAGCAAAAGATAAACGGAATAATTTAAAGTTAAGAAAAGCTGGCTAGAAACAAGGCAAACTAAGGCTGAGCATTTGTAATTAAGAATAAGTCTCCATGTGTGATTTATTTGGGAGCTGGATGGTGGGCTCTCCAAAAGAATAATAAAACAAAATAACAGAACAACAGCATGAATATACTTGTGGTAAATTGTTGAAGTATTCATTGTTGATGTCATCGTGTCTGGTGTTGAGGTGAGCAAAGAACTATAGTTGATTTAGCTAAAATTACTATTGTTGCGATGAGACGCCATGACTGAAAGTAACTTGTGAAGGATTTGGTTTATTTCACTCACAGTTCCACATAAGAGTTCATCACTAAAAGCAGTTCAGGATAGGAACTCAAGCAAAGCAAGAACTGATTCAGAGGCCATGGAAAAGTGCTGCTTACTGGCTTGCTCCAAGTGGCTTGCTCATAGAACTTTCTTTCTATGCTTTCTTATAGAACCCAGGACCACCATCTCTGCGTGACTCCACCTCAACCACTAATTAAGACAATGTCCTATGGAATTGCCTACAACCTGATCTTATGAAGGCATTTTTTTACTGAAGTTTCCTCCTTCTGATGACTAGCTCATGTCAAGTTGACATGAAAATAGCCAGCACAGCTGACCCTTTTCCAACTTTATACATAAACACATCACTTTTCAATTAGAATCTTCCCTTTCTCATTTATCTCCAAGGTAACACATTACTTCTAATACCACAGTATAAAACATATATAATAAGTTCCCCAGTCTTTACAAACTCAAATGTACTAAAAGTTCAGTTGTTGTAGGTTTCCCTGCCTGTTTGGGCCAGAGATTCAGACCTGGCCCGTGGGGCGGCTTTTTCCCCCCAAAGAAATGAATCAGACGTTTATATTAATTTCATACTGTTTGGCCCATGTCTCAAGCACATTGCTAGGTAGCTCTTTTCATCTTAATTCAACCCATTTCTAGTAATCTACCTGCCACATAGCCCAGCCTGTGGCTCACCTGGATTCCTTACATGTCTCTTCAGATGGAGACTGGCTAACTCTACCCTCCTTCTACCTGCCTGTCCTCTGATCCTCCACACACTTCTATGGTACTCCACATAGGCCAAAACAGCTCCTTTATTTACAGCATACAGAGAACATTCCACCACATTCAGTCTCTCTAAAATATCAAGTCTCTTTAAAAATCCAAAACCTCTTTTAAAAGTTCAAAGTCTCTTAACTGTAAGCTCCTGCAAAAATCAAAATTAAGTTAAATACTTTCTTAAGTCAAGAAGGAAAAACCTGGGCAAAGTCACACTCTGAACAAAGCAAAGACAAAATCCAGTGGTAAAAATAACTCAATGTCCAATATCTGGAGTTCACTCTCCGTTTTTTGAGCTCCTCCCAAGGGCTTGAGTCACTTCTCTGGCTCTGTCCTCTGCAGCAAACACAGCTGGTCTCCCAAGCTCTGGCAGGCTCCACTCAACTGCTGGTGCTATTCTTGGTGCTCATACCATGGTACTTATACCTCTAAAATCCTGTGGTCTCTCAGCAACTGGGCTGTACTTTCCTGGCTCTATTTGTAGTTCCAGTTTTCAATTTCTCTCCACAACCATTTCAGTCTTGGGACTTGAACTGCTACTGAAGCTACACCTTCACCAATGGCCTCTCTTGGCTTCTCACTGTGCCAATCAGCCTGAGCTGCTTTTTATGACCCCTTCATGCTTTCAAAACCAGTACCACTTGGGGTGATTACTTTCACATTACCATGTTAAACTGCCAGTGTGAGGTACCTTAGCTACCTCTAGGATACAGACTTTGTGTGTTGACTCAGAGGAAACACTTCCCAGAAGATTTCATCTCAGTAATGTTGATCTCTTCTTAAACACTGCCGCTAGTTTCTGGATTGCAGCTGACCAGCATCAAGTATCCCAACAAAGAATAGGTTTCACCTTAATGGTTCTTGTGTCTTGTTAATCAAGGCTGATTCTTCGACCCTAATTAACTAGACAGAACTACAGATTCTCAATTCAAAATAGCAAAGAACCCTGATAGAATCTTTGAGTCTCAAACATCCCCTTGGAAGTTCACGAGGCAGGTTATCATCACCTTCATTGCCTTCAACATTCTTACCTTCCAAGTTTCCCCAGAAAAGCTCACTGTAGTGGTTTGAAAAAAAAAAAAAGGCCCCCAAAGGGTGTGGCGCTATTAGGAGGTGTGGACTTGTTGGAGCAAGTGTGGTCTTGTTGCAGGAAGTGAAGATGGGCTTTGAGATGGGCTCATGTATGTTCAAGATTCCACCCAGTATTTCATTTCACTTCCTGTTGCCTGCAAAATGTAGAATTCTCCAGCACCATGTCTGCCCACACACCACCATATGCTCAGCTGCCATGCTCTCTGCCATGATGATAATAGACTGAAACTCTGAAACTGTAAGTCATTACCTCAATTAAATGTTTTACTTTCTAAGAATTGCTGTGGTCATGATATCTCTTCACCCACAATCCTCCCCCAAAGAACACAGCAATACCCACTCCTGGTAACAATTTTTATTACTTGGAGTTACTATTGCTGTAATAAAAATATATGACCCAAACATCTTATAGATAAAAGAACTTACTTAGCAGTGAGGGCAGAAACTCAAGCAGGGCAGAACCCTAAAGCCAAGAGCTGATGCAGAGGCTGCAGAGGAATGCTGTTTACTGGCTTGCCCCTAGGGCTTACTCAGCCTTCTTATAGAACCCAAGACCACTGGCTCAGTGATGGCACCACCTGAAGGGACCAGTATCAGCAAAAGATACTCCAAGACCAAGTTCTCCAAGACCAATGGCAGGAAATATGAGACAAAGACAGGAGATAGAGCAAAAGGAAGAAAGGAAAGTGGCAAGAGAGGGATAAGGGACAAAGAACTGTCTTTGGATAGAGAGCAGACAGATGTGACCACAGGCAAACGGCAACTTATAAAGGTAAAGGGGGAAGTCCTGCATTAGGGTAAGGTGTTAAATTATGATTGGACAGGTTAATTAAGGGTAGCCACAAGGGGCTTTGATTGCTGGACTTCAATACTTCGATAGCTGGACCTTGGCAGTCAGCCTTAGAAATAGACCTTAATGGCTACCTTCAGAAATGTATTCTAACAATTTTTAGGAAGAGGGGAAGGGGGAAGGGCAAGGCCTGCCAGGGCCATGTTTGCCATGGAGTCCCTTCAGCACCCACAGTGGGCTGGGCCCTCTCACATCAATCACTAAGAAGATGCCCTGCAGGGTAGTCCATAGCTTAATCTAAGGAGGCATCTTTTCAATTGAGTTTTCTTCCTCTCTGGTGACTCTAGGTGAGTGGTTTTCAACCTGTGAGTTGTGACCCCTTTAAGGGGATCAAATAACTCTTTTTCAAGGACTGCCTAAGACCATGTGTGAACAGATATTTATATTATATTTATATTTATATCACAATTATACTAAATTTATATACCACATAAATATTATATTATATTTATATTACAATTCATAACAGTAGCAATGTTACAGTTATAGAGTAGAAACAAAAATAATTTCATAGTTAGGGGTCATCTCAACATGAGGAACTCTATTAAAGGGTCACAGCGTTAGAAAGGCTGAGAACCACGACTCTAGTTTGTGCTGAGTTGAAATAAAACTAGCCAGCACAGGAGCTAAAGACAGTTTATGAGATCTGCAGGGACCCTAAGCCACCTAAAATTCTCTAATCACAGACTTATTTATTCTAATCACAGAATTTTGATTGAGAGTGAAAAGACTGTAGAATTTGAACAGAGGTTTAATGTGATCAGCCTGATTATTCTGGCTTCCCTGTTAAAAATGGACTGTAGGAAAGAAACCAAGAAGACATAGGAAGTCAGCCAAGAGATGGTGGCAAAAATCCAGGCCAACAGAAAATAACTTGCTTCAGAACGTTAATAAAACAGGTAATGAAGGGAGACAGATTTGGCATAGAAGTCAAAGCAGAGCCAGACAACAGGATTAGCTGAAGATCACATGTGAGATGTGGTTGTTTTAAAGAGAGAAAGTGAATGAAGGGGCAGAGACAGGAGGGGGAGGGGGAGGAGCAAGGCGACAAGATGAAAACTCCTGTAAACTCACTACAAGAATGTTGCATCCATGCACAGATTAGTCTTTTCATTAGGAACAGATATCAAGACAAGTAATGAAATTCTGGTAGGACTGAAGATGGGGAAAGGTTTAGTGATACCCAGGTAGCAAACTCACTGACTGTATTTGGAAGTTTCTCAGTCCCACCCAGCCCCATGGCACAGACAAAAATCTCTTCCATCTGTAGTTCCATAGCCACTTACAAAATAATCACTCAAATATTATATTAATTAAAAACTGTTTGGTGACTCAAGCTTATTATTAATTAACTCTTACATCTTAACTCAACCTATTTCTATTAATCTATATCTCACTATGTGTTTCCTGGCATTACCTATTCCATTACATCTTGCTTCCAGGGCATTGGCTTACAGCATCTGTTCTGACCTTGCCTTTCTCCTCCCTGTCTCTCTTTGACTGCCCCCCACCATACCATGCCATAGGCCAAAACAACTTCTTAATTAGCCAATAGTAGCAAGGGCATTCACAGCATGCAGAAAGACCATCCCACAGTAGCTAACTGTGCTATGGTTTAACTTTGAAAACTTTTTTTTCCTACGACATGGGTCAAATACATTCGATCTTGATTCCTGCAACCAAAATTATATAGGGAAGAATCCAGGAGACATTCTGGTACTTTCTTGTGGTTTAGCAGACTTGTGTTTCTAGAAGGTAGATTTCAGCAAAGGCCCTGAGAGTTATTCTGTAATTCACCTCTAGTCTCCTTAGCTGTGCTTCCTGATTGTATTGCCTGTACCAGAAAGAGCCTCTCTTAGCCAGTGCCCCCTTTTGCTCATGCCTGAGAGTTTTTTATCAATTTATGTTGAAAACAGCAGGGAGACTCATCTGGCCATGCAAAATCACAAGATTTCTAGTTTTCACTCAAGACAAGAGAAGACAAAGTTGCTGGATGTTGATTTTAGCCCATCAAGGGTAAAACCCAACAGCAATCATAGTGACCCAACAGAGTTCTGTGAGACATATTTGCCATTGCCAATTGAACGAGTGTGTCAGGCTTCTATTTCTTGAGAAGGCCTTGAGTGTCCACTCTAATCTTCTCAGTTGAGATATGCAAGCAATTTAGCTTACATGGGAAGTGCTAAAGATCTCAGGTACCAGCCAATGCCACCTGCTCACAAGTGCTGCCTTTGGTCTCACAGGTTCTGAACAAGCTCTCAAACGAACAAGCTTTCTGTCACTTCCACTATTGTCCAAGAGCAGTTCTATCAAGTCAAGGTCATGAGAAGAGCTTCACCAATCTAAGTTTTGAAGTAGGCTTGACAACTTCTGTCCTCAACAAATCTTCAAACAACCCTCAGCTCAGCCCTGCCCCCTCTGCAGACAGAAAGCAGTTCTAAGAAGAGTCCTCCCTAAGCAGGCCAAATATCTAATACAAATATGAAACATTATTACAAAACTTGGGTGTGATCAACCATAAGAATGGTGTAGTCATTAACAGACATAAGGAAATTGGAATGATAGTACACAGTCTGTTAGACATGCTAATTTTGAGACTACTCTAAAACTTCTAACTGAAGATAATCAAGAATGCTTTACCACTACTCTGGAATCAAGCTGAACACATAACTAGGTAGACATAAGCATATGGTGTTTTAAAATTGTAAAATTGAATACAATCACTTAGGGAAAGAATATGAATAGAAATGACAGTTTGGGAGGGCAAAAAAGCAAAGCAAAGGAGTTAAGAAGGAACAGCCAAACAGAGAAGACAGAAAACTAGGAAGCCACATACAGAAGATATTTTAGAGAAGAAAATGCCATGGACTATGGCTAACACTGCTGATAGTTCACTGGTAAGGTTTGAAAGTTTGCTGTTGGATTACTTAGAAACTGCTGCATTGATGATCTAAGTAAGAGCTTGTGGAACAGTAGTGATAAAAATCCAAATGCATCGAAAAGGTAGTGAAGAAGTAAAGCCAGTCTATAGAGAATTCTTTTGAGATGTTTTGTTTCAAGAAAGAGAAGAATGAGTAAGACTTGTTTTTTAACATGGAGAAATCATAGCAGTTGGGATGCTGAGGGGCATTCCTTAAAATAGGAATGATTATGATCTAAAAGATGAGAATTTCTGGAGCCATATCATTCTTAAAAATTGGTGGAATATGGAATATCAATGGAAGGCTAGCCTTGCTCTAAGTATGGCCAGATCAAGTTCATTGGCATGAACAGGCTGTAGGGAAGAGAGAACAGGTACAGAGGCAGGAGTTAAGGATGTAAGGCAATAGAACCCATAGAAACTCTTCTCGAAAGGCTTTCATTTTGCCAATGAAATAGGAGAGCAAGTCACCAGCTAAGAATGATTTATAACTGAAGGATTTGATGATTAGGAAAGAGGCAATTCAGGAAAAAAAAATGAGCCAGTTAGATAGGAGTCTGTAGGTGGAGGATATCAGCATCATCCCCAAGTGACTCTGAGTACCTAGAAGAGCAAAATGGTCAGGAGGGCAAGAAAGACCAGAGAGCAGTCATCACTGTTAGCATTTTGAGCTGACTTTTCTTCAGTTGTGTGGGTATTGAGTTGTATTTAACTAGGTTGCATTTGACTAATTGCAGAAGTAATCTCTACTCCCCACACCCTATTCACCCACTGGTGGAAAAAATAGCTCTCTCTTTCCCACCATACAGGAAGGTTGTTTTGAAATGTTGATGAATCTGACTTGGCTTTCAATAACTTACTCAACAGTGTTTTGCAAGTTTGGTTATGTGTGTTATTCCCTATTCTCTTGGTTGCTCGTTTGCAATACTATGCAATATTGTTGTGCCTTGGCTATAATTTTCGAAGTGAACATGATGATGACTGTGGGTAATAAGGTATAATTAGTATTCTTGCAATATCTCAACAATGTTAAGTATCATTACTGGGACATTTATGTTTCATGTCTTTAGTGTACATTAAATCTTTTCAACAATATTCTCCCTTCTCAGAGTTTAATTTTTAAAATTTTGACTTTTGTGTATGTGTGTGTGAGTGTCTGTATATCCCACTTGAGTTCAGTGATCTCAGAGGACATAAGAAAGCATTGAATTTTCTAGACCTGGAGGGAAAGATGGTTGAGAGTTACCCAATGTGGGGACTGGAAACCAAATTTAAGTCCCCTGATGTAGTCAGAATGAGAATGATCCCCATAGGATTGTATGTTTGAATATATCAATGAAATTGTTTAGGAAGGATCATAACCTTCTGGAACCACCGACCCCAATAAATGTTTTCTTTTATAAGTTGCTTTGGTCATGTGGTCTCTTCACTACCATATAATATCTGGAAGAGCAATGAATGCTTTTACCTGCTGACTTAACCTCTCTAGTTGTTCTATTTTCTACTTTAAAGGAATAAAAACAGAAGGTCAAACAATAAATGTGAAAGATGAACTCAACCTCTTCCTTGCGTGTTCTATAGTGGTGCTGAGTCACTTCAACCTCAGACTCACGTGTTTGTGTTTCTGTGTGTGTATTTGTGTATATGTGTTTGTGTTTGTTTATCTATGTGTATGGTGTGCATATGTGTGTTTTGGTGTGTGTGTGTGCTTATGTGTGCATGTGTGTGTGTTTGTGTGTTCATGTGTGTGTTTGTGAGTTGGAGTGGTGTTTTTTTTTTAAAGCTTTATTTATTTATTTTGCCTTGGTGTTTGCCTGGAACTGGAACTACAGACAGTTGTTAGCTGCCATGTGGGTGCTGGGAATCAAACCCGGGTCCTCTGGAAGAGCAGACGGTGCTCTTAACCGCTGAGCCATCTCTCCAGCCCCTGGAGTGGTGTTTTGAGCCTTTAATGTGGTCTAGTTGTCACCAAACTCTCAATCCTCCTGCATCAAGTTCTCAACTGTTGTGATCGAAAGTGTGTACTACCAGCATTCTGGCCTTTGTCTGCTAAGGCAAGCTCAAGTTTTTCTTGTTCTATCTCCAACTGTCAGATATTCAAATGTTATGTCAGCTTGCCCAAATCCTTCATTCAAGGTATACTTTTTTAGTGTTCAAATATCAGAACTTATCTCCCAGTCTTGACATAGAAAGCTTAACTTTCACAGTCCAGTCCTAACTTCTTCCAAAATGCTGAATTTTTACTAGTATTTGTCCACGTATTCTGAGCTATTTTTCAGCATTTTAGATTTCTACCCCTAGGCTACAGCATCACTTTCCATTCAAATATGACAATGATAAATGTCTCTAGCCATTGCCAAGTGTCCTATGGAGATGAAGTCATTCATACATGAGAATCCATGTTTTAGTAGTAACAATAGACAAGAATTGATTTTAATCGTTTTTTTTTTCTTTAAAGCTTTATATTTCAGATTCTCACTGTATTAAAAGTCTGTAGGTTGTGGGAACCGCAGTAGATATTGAATTTAAGGATGTATACATGCTAAGGACAATCTTTACCACTGAATTACAGCCTCAGTTTTACAACATGCTTAAAGGAAAGAACAAAGCCTTGGAGACTTTTACTTAAGAACTTGTCTTATCATCACCAACAGAGTCCCAAGCAACCATAATGTTCCCAGTATACTTTAAAATGAAGATAAGTGCAGTAGGGTTCACTAAACTTTATTATAGGATGTAAAAGAGGCACTTACACATTTAATACTAGCTTATATTGGTATCAGAGATCATGAAATAGTCCTTTTGACATCTTCAGCATTTGAAAAACAAACAAACAAATACAAAACCCACATACATACTATGTGCTCAGTGAGTGCTTTTAATCTCTACTAAGAGAAATTCCTTGAAATGGCTTTTAATTGTGACCTTTATTCACATTACAGTCCTGCCACCTAGTGGCCATTTACCCAGACTAAACTATTGTACCTATGACGAAATGTGCTGATAAGCCATGTTTCACTAACATAAGGTAAGAAAGAGTCGAAGACATACATAGAAAAAAATTCAACTACTAGAATACTCAAACTTTAATGTTTGTTAAGTTCCTTGGAGTGGATTGTCATTCCAATGTGTTCTGAGTCTGTGATGTCTGCATTAGCTCCCCTTGAGGTTCTGCAGTGCCTTTGGGTCTTTCCTCATTAAGCTCAGGAATTGTTGCTTTTCCCTCAGAGTTCTGTGTCTCAGCCATTCAACAAAAGTCCTTCCAAGATACAGAACTCCGTGAAATAGGAAGATACATTTTTCATCTAGCAGGACAAATTGTCTTATTGGACCAAAGTTGTTGACACATTGTTTGGAGTAAAATGATCAAATGTTGAGCAGTAGTAGGCTGTTACTGAATTAACTCATCAATTCAACCAAGCAAGTTAATAAGAAATTAGTTAAAATAACAAAAATAAAAGCTGCAGAGAAGCAGTTTCATTAACGGCTAGAAACTCACTAACTGGGGGCTTTCATCAGTTAGGGTTGTATATATTCAAGTAATAAGAATAATTAATAATAATAATTACACAATTAACATCACTTGTAAGACAGGGGAAATGAATGACATGGAGGTGAGGAATAAGAATTTGCAATTTAATTTTAGCTTCATTTGTTAGCTTTTGATACATCTTAATCTGTTACTAATCCATATTTATGAGTTACAAAATGTATTTGCTTTAAGGGAAGGCATAGCCAAGTGTCTGTAAAACATGCTACATTGCTCTCTCACTTGTCTGTTTTGTGAAGGTAATAATATGCTTCGAAGCCAAACGTAACAGATGCATGAGCTTGTTCTTCCTAATATTATTTCCTGTTCTTCCTAATATTAGCTCCAGATATATTGTTGATGTGAAAGAGGCCTATTTACTTCTGACACTTCAAACTTTACTGATGGCATAAATGCCTCCATTTTTCTTTTTCTCTCTGCTATCAAAAACACTTGAAGAGGCATAAGAGATTATTTAAATCAGGCCCTACGTACATAGATGCAGCAGTTGAGGCTTTGAAACATCTAGCAACTAATCTACTGCAATGAAACTAGCAGTTGTAGATGATTCCAGAACTTTCAGCTGCTGAAAGAGTGACTCTAAGAGGATCAGTCCTGAGGCCACTGCACAGCTTCACATCTGAGCCTCTACATATCACTCTAGCTGGTGAGGTCCGAGTCCATGATGATTTACATCCCTGCACACTTTCTTAATCCCAAGGAGTCTCTGTTTCACCAAGTCACTTTGAATCTACATGTTATTATCCTTCCCACACCATCCCCTTACAACATAAACTCACCTAGTGTTCTGTGTCCAGTCAGGGATTTCAGTCTCTTTTCCTCCAAATATCCTATTCACCTCCTTACCTTGTTAAAAGTCATTCAGCTCCTAGAGGATATCAGGGTAAAAAATGAGGCTAAGTGCATTCTTGTTTTTTTATTTTTATTTATTTTTTAATTATATAAAAGTTTTTTTTTTTTTTTTTTTACAAATCAACTACTGTTTCCCTTCCCGCCCCTCTTCCCAGTTGCCCGTAGCTTCCTCCCACCCACTCCTTCCACTCCTCAGAGAGAGCAAGGACTCCCTGGGTGAGTCGATATAGTCTGGCATATCCAGTTGAGGCAGGACTAAGCCCCTTTCCCCAGTATCAAGGCTGAGCAAAGTATCACTCTATGGAGAATGGGCTCCACAAAGCCATTTCATGCATTAGGAATAAATTCTGGTCCCACTGACAAAGGCCTCACAAATTTCCCACGTCATTCAACTGTCACCTACATTCAGAAGACTTAGATGTCTGCATGAGACCAAAGTTGCTTTCTTTCAGTGCTATTACTTTTTCTTCAGAAAAAAAAAAGTCACTGTTCTGATGATGTTTATGCCATCTGGACACACCACTGCTTGATTCATTCTACAGTCATCTGCTAACTTCCTGTCCATATGTACTTTAGCTAAAGTCTGCTTTGGGCATAGGTCATCCATTCCACTCCACTTTCTTCCTTTTTAGAGACCTCAATGTTTCATTCAAAGAGTAAAAAAAACTCCCCAGATTTTTAGTTACTTAATTTTTATATTACAATGACACTTCCGTCTTCCATCACCCTTCCTATATCACAGTCCAGACCTATCATCTTTCAAAAAATGGCCACTTTTCCAAATATGTCAAAGAAAGTTGCAAGTTTCCCTTAACATACCTTCAGTTTAATATTGCTATCCACCTACCAGGTATGTTACTATGTTGATATATGGTTCACCATTTCCTCATTACATCAGTCCCCTTCTGACTGTACTTCCGACCTTGTTCAGTGTAGATTTCATCAGCAGCATGGATGCCTCTTCACACATACTTTCACCTCCTCTTCCTTCTTTTTCTTACTTGACTTCACCTAACAAAAATTCCAATCCAGACAGCTAGTTCCTTCTCCCCACAGGTTGCAAGCTTCCCCTGGACCACCTCCTTGGACTGCTGTCAGGCAAGTTGGCCACATCAATACCCACTCGGGATTTTACTGCTGCTGCCACTGCCACACACTCTCAGACCCTGAGTACATACCAGCAGCAGCAGCAGCAGCTGCCCTCAGCCAGGCCAAGCACTGCCCCCATCTTCTGCCCAGCCATGCAGCACAACAGTACCTAGCCTCACACTGTGTTGATCTCATCAGCAGCTCTGGTGAAACACCTGGGAATTCTTTAAGGGGAATTAGGGATTTTTTTAAAGCTTTTTTCCACATTAAGAATGAGGAAAAATATTACAATGCAGAGAGTTAGGTCTCTGTGTGATTCCACAATGGATAGTTTGGAAAGTTAAATGAAGGGATAATTAACTTAGCTGGGATTGACATAATGTCAGTTATAATCATTTAGTATAAATCAAGAGAGATCAGTTGTGAAGTCTTAATGATTTTTAAAAAATGCTGGGAGATATTAACTGGCTGCTGCCCTCAATTGGATTGACAACTCAAGAACTACGTCATTTATTTCAAACATTACAAGGTGATAAGGACTTAAATAGACCAAGACATTATCAGCTGAGGCTGAAGGGGAATTGGCTTTGGTAGAAGAGAAATTACAGGATGCATATGTGAATCCCATGGATCTAGAGCTTGATTATATCCTAGCCATACCACCTTCTATAGGTTCTTCTATAGGAAGAATTCTTATGCAGAGAGAATTCAGTATTTTACAGTGGATATTTTTACCACACAAAGAGAATAAAAAATTAAATATTTATATAGAAATGGTTTCTGAATTGATTCTGAAAGAAAAATTAAGACTTTGCTAATTAGTAGGAATAAACCCAGCAGCAATTGGGGTGCCTTTCACTAATGCTG
Organism: Sigmodon hispidus; assembly: GCA_004025045.1. Taxonomy (NCBI): domain Eukaryota; kingdom Metazoa; phylum Chordata; class Mammalia; order Rodentia; family Cricetidae; genus Sigmodon; species Sigmodon hispidus. The sequence goes on from PVIH01020694.1 coordinate 24,670, forward strand.
AAATTGCCTCGTTATGGACAGAAAACAAACATTGGCAAGGAATTTGATGGGAAAGATTAGCAACAAATATTCCAAAAGCAAGAGACTTCAACTTATAAAGAGAACTGATTGGATCTTTTCTCATAGTGTACAGAGAACACCAATTTCCGGAGCCCCTATATTCTATACTGATGCAAATAAATCAGGAAAGATAGATTATAAGTCAGATAATTTAAGTAAAGTGGCTCAAAGCCTTTATGATTCTGTTCAAAAGTCAGAATTATATGCTATTCTTGTTGCATTATTTTTTAGAATCTCTTAATATAGTTACTGTCTTAGTTAGGGTTTACTATTGCTGAGATGAGTTCTCATAACAGCAGTAACTCTTAGAAAAAACATTTAAATGAGGTGATAGCTTACAGTTTCAGAGGTTCAGTCTATTAACATCTCACATACCATCACAAATGCATTATAGCCCAACAATGGCTAGTTATGAATGGAAAGTCCAAGAATCTAGTAGCTTCTCATTCCTATGAGGCTGCATGTCTCAGCTGGTCTGCTGGGATCTTAAAGAGGGAATTAAATGTGCTGATGGAGGTGAGAGCAAGCAGGGGAAGAGCACTCTTTCCTTCTGTTATTTTTGTAGTCTTCCAATAGAAGATGTGGCCCAGATTAAAGGTGTGCTTTCCAGCCTCAAGATCCAGATCAAAGGCATGTTGTTTTTCCTGCCTCAAGATCTGGATTATAAATGTGCTCTCCATTTCTGGATTATAGTTCATTCCAGAAATAGTCAAGTTAAGAATCAAGAATAGCCATCACAGTTATTGACTCTTAAATATTTATTGAACTACAGCAAATAAACATAAATAGAAATCATCCCTTGTATATAACACATATCAGGTTACATACAGGTCTAACGGGCCCCGTAACACAAAGAAAAGATGAAATTGATCAGCTATTGGTAGGAAAAGTTCTAAAAGCCTCAGAATTTAATTTTTAAAAACTACTGTTAATAACAAAGGTTTGAAGAAAGATTTTTCTATCACTGGGCAACAAGCCAAGAAAATTATAAGAAAACGTCCTATGTATGACCAAACTCCATTACCAACATGAAAGAAGCCAAAGGGTGCTCAAATAAATAAAATTTGGCAAATGTAGGTTTTTTATTTTGTGGAGTCTGGAAAATCAAAGTATGTGTACCATACCATAGATACATATTCAGGATTTTAATTGGCAGCTGCTTAAAGTTCTGAACAAGCTGATTCTATAATTACACACTTATGAGAAGTCACAGTCATTAAGGGGATACCTGTACAAATTAAGGCTGACAACACTCCAACATATGTCTCTAGTAAAATGAAAAAGTTTTCTGCATATTACAACATAAAGCATGTCACAGTTATACCACATAGTCCTGCAGGACAAGCAGGTATAGAAAGATCTAATCATGCCTTACAAGATATGCTTAATAAACAGAAAGGGGTAATAAGAACTCCCCTTATTGCATAGATTGTATAACGCTTTATTAACTTTAAAATTTTTTGTTTTGTTTTGTTTTTTATTTTATTATTATGAACAAAGAAGTCACATCTTCTATCCTTGTATATCCTTAGTCAAGGTCCCTTCCCCCTCCCACCACATCAGGTCATTCTCTCTTCTCCACAACTCCCCAACACCCCCCCAGGCAGGCAGTAGGCGGTCCCAAGGTCACACTGTCCCAATATTGCTTATTTCAGCCTCCACTCCTGGCAGATCCAGTTTTCTCCCTGCAACCTCAAGACTACAACAGGTGTTCCTCTAGGAGGAGTGGGATCAAAGGAGTCAGTCCAAGGTGTTTCTAATCCCAAGCTGTTCAAGGGTTGTGGTTTGCAGCTTGGGCATGCTTTGCTTTTTTCTTGTTTGTTTGTTTAGAGTCCAATAATGAGTGAGTACATCCCCTGCTTATCTTTCTGGGTTTGTGATACCTCACTCAGGAGGATATTCTCCAAATCCTTCCATTTGCCTGCAAATTTTAGGATATCATTTTTTTCTTACTGCTGAGTAATACTCCATTGTGTAGATGTACCACAGTTTGTTAATCCATTCTTCAGTTGAGGGACATCTAGGTTGTTTCCAGGTTCTTGCTATTACAAATAACACTGCTATGAACATAGTTGAGCTAATGCCTTTGGAGTACAACTGTGTATCTTTAGGGTATACACCCAGAAGTGGTATTGCTGGGTCCTTGGGGAGATTGATTCTCAGTTTTCTGAGAAACCACCATGCTGCATTCCAGAGTTGCTGAACAAGATTACACTCCCACCAACAATGAAGGAGTTGCTCTGCATCCTCTCCAGCATAGACTGTCATCTGTGTCTTTTATCTTAACCAATCTAACAGGTGTCAGGTGATATCTCAAAGTTGTTTTGATTTGCATTTCTCTGATAGCTAAAGATGATGAGCACTTTTTCAGGTGCCTTTTACCCATTTCTAATTCTTCTGCTGAGAATGCCCTTTTTAGATCTGAACCTCATTTTTTGATTGGGTTATTCAAGGTTTTGGGCTCTAGATTCTTGAGTTCTTTATATATCTTAGAGATCAGTACTCTATCACTTGTAGGGTTGGTGAAAATCTTTTCCCATTCTGTAGGCTGGCGTTTTGTCCTATTGACAGTGTCCTTGGCTTTACAGAAGCTTCTCAGCTTCAGGAGATCCCACTTATTGATTGTTGGTCTTAGTGCCTGTGCCACTGGTGTTATATTTAGGAAGTGGTCACCTGTGCCAATTCATAGAAGTGTATTTCCCACTTTCTTTTCTATCAAGTTTAAAGTGGCTGGGTTTATGTTGAGGTCTTTGATCCACTTGGATTTGAGTTTTGTGCAGGGTGACAGGCTTGGATCTATTTGCATTTTTCTACACACTTCCATCCAGCTATGCCAACACCATTTGTTAAATATACTATGTTTATTCCATTGAATATTTTGGGCCTCTTTGTCAAAGATCAGGTGTTCATAGGTTTTTGGGTTAATGTCTGGATCCTCAATTCTATTCCATTGGTCCACAAGTCTGTTTTTATGCCAGTACCAGGCTGTTTTTATTACTGTAGCTCTATAGTATAACTTGAAGTCAGGGATGGTGACGCCTCCTAAGGATATTTGGTGACCAAATTGTTTTGGCAATCCTGGCTTTCCTGTTATTCCAAATGAAATTGAATATTGTTCTTTCAAGGTCCAAAAAATATTGTGTTGGGATTTTGATGAGTAGTGCACTGAATCTGTAGATTGCTTTGGTAGAATTGCCATTTTTACTATGTTAATCTTACCTATCCAGGAACATGGGAGAGCTTTCCATTTTCTGATACTCTCTTTAATTTCTTTCTTCAGTGATCTAAAATTTTTGTCAAATAGATCTGTTACTTTTTTGGTTATAGTTACCCCAAGGTATTTAATACTATTTGCAGCTATTATGAAGAGTAATGTTTCCCTTATTTCTTTTTCAGCTCTTCTATCTCTAGTGTATAGAAGGGCTACTGATTTCGTTGAGTTAAACCTTGTATCCTGCTACATTGCTGAAGGTGTTTATCAGCCATAGCAGTTCCTTGGAAGAATTTTGTGGGTCATTTATGTATACAATCATATCATCTGCAAATAGAGATAGTTTCACTTCTTCTTTTCCAATTTGTATCCCCTTAAACTCCTTTTGTTCTCTTATTGCTTTAACTAAAACTTCAAGAACTATATTGAATAGATAAGGGGAGAGAGAACATCTTTGTCTAGTTCCTGATTTTAGTGGAATTGCTTTGAGTTTTTCTCCATTAAGTTTGATGCTGGCTGTCGGCTTCTTGTAAATTGCCTTTATTATATTTAGGTATTCTCCCTGTATTCCTGATCTCTCCAGGGCTTTTATCATGAAGGAGTGTTGAATTTTGTCAAAAGCTTTTTCAGCATCTAAGGATATGATCATGTGGTTTTGTTCCTTTAATATGTTTATATGATGGATAACGTTTACGGTTTTTCGTATGTTAAACCAGCCTTGCATTTCTGAGATGAAGCCTACTTGGTCGTGGTGAATGATATTTTTTATATATTGTTGTATATGGTTTGCTAAAATTTTGTTGAGAATTTTAGCATCAATATTCATGAGGGAAATTGGTCTGTAATTCTTCTTTGTTGTGTCTTTGAGTGGCTTGGGTATTAGGGTGATTGTGGCCTCATAAAAGGAATTTGGCCATATTCCTTCAGTGTCTACTGTGTGAAATAGTTTGAGGAGTAACGGTAGTAATGGTAGTAATTCTTCTTTGAATGTCTGGTAGAATTCTGCACTGAAACCATCTGGACCAGGGCTTTTATTTTTGGGGAGGCTTTTAATGACAACTTCAATTTCCTTTAAGGGTTATAGGCCTGTTTAGGTAATTAATCTGATCTTCATTTAATTTTGGTAGATGGCACCTGTCCAGAAAGCTGTCCATTTCTTCTAGGTTTTCCATTTTTGTGGAATACAGATTTTCAAAGTATGATCTGATAATTCTCTGTATTTCCTGGGGGTCCGTTCTTATGTCCCCCTTTTCATTTCTGATTTTGTTGATTTGGACACTCTCTCTCTGTTTTTTGATTAGTTTGGCTAAGGGCTTATCTATCTTGTTCACTTTCTCAAAGAACCAGCTCTTAGATTCATTGATTCTTGGTATTGTTCTTTATGTTTCAATTATATTGATTTCAGCTCTAAGTTTATTTCCTGCCATCTACTCCTTCTAGGTGAGTTCGCTTCTAATTGTTCTAAGGCTTTCAGCTGAGCTGTTAGGTCTCTAGTGTGGGATTTCTCTAGGTTTTTCATATAGGCATCTAGTGGTATGAATTTTCCTCTTAAGACTACTTTCATTGTGTCCCACAAGTTTGGATACATTGTGGATTCATTTTCATTAAATTCTAGGAAAACTTTGATTTCTTTCTTAATGTCTTCCTTGACCCAGGGATGGTTCAGCTGAGTGATGTTTAGTTTCATGAGTTGGTAGGCTTTCTTTGATTTTTGATGTTGTTGAAGTCTAACTTTAGGCCCTGGTGGTCCGATATGTTACAAGGGATTATTTTCATTTTTTTTGTGTGTCTGTTGATATTTGCTTTATGACCAATCATGTGGTCAATTTTGGAGAAAGTTGCATGAGGAGCTGAGAAATATGTATATTCCTTTGCATTGAGTGGAAGTTTCTGTAGATATCTATTAAATCCATTTGCATCATAACCTCTGTTAGACTCCCTCTTTCTCTGTTGAGTCTCTGTCTGGTTGACCTATCCAGGGGTGAGAGTGGGGTATTGAAGTCTCCCACTATTAGGGTGTAAGAATTGATGTGGGATTCGAGCTTTAGCAGTGTTTCTTTTACATAGGTAGGTGCCCTTATATTAGGGGCATAAATATTCAGAATTGAAATCTCCTCTTGACCAATTTTTTCTTTGATGAATAAGTAATGACTATCTTGGTCCTTTTTAATTGCTTTTAGCTTAAAGTCTACTTTGTTAGATATTAGGATGGCAACCCCAGCTTGTTTCTTAGGACCGTTTGACTGGAAAGTCTTTTCCCAACCCTTTACTCTAAGCCTGTGTCTGTCTTTGTGGTTGAGGTGTGTTTCTTATAGGCAACAGAAGGATGGCTTCTGTTGTTGTATCCATCTTGTTAGTGTGTGTTGTTTTATAAAAGATTTGAGTCCATTGATATTAAGGGATATTAGTGACCACTGATTGATATTTCTTGCTATTTTTGGTGGTAACTTGTTTGTAATTCCTTTCTCTGGGGTATTATTCTGTAGGGTTATTGATTGTTTTTGGGTGTATCTGGGGTCCTAAGGTTGGAGTTTTCCCTCTAATACTTTCTATAGTGCTGGATTGGTAGATAGGTATTGTTTCAGTCTGACTTTGACATTAAATATCTTGTTTACTCCATCTATGGTGACTGATAATTTTGCAGGTTATAGTATTCTAGTTTGACAGCCATGCTCTTTTAGCGTCTGTATAACTTCTGACCAAGCCCTTCTAGCTTTCATTGTTTCCATTGAATAGTCAGGTGTTATTCTCATGAGTCTGCCTTTATAGGTAAGTTGGCCCTTTTCTTTTGCAGCTCTTAAATTTTTTTCTTTGTTCTGTATTTTTTGTGGCTTGATTATTATGTGGCACGCTGACTTTTTTGGGGGGTCATGTAGCGGGAAATCAGGAACTGTATATGTGAACGATCGCGTCATAGAAATGGAGACGAGCTGGGCGTGGTTAACTGAAAAGGATTCCGGAAGTAGACCTTCGAGGGAGGGGACCAGGACAGGAAGTCGTCATTCTCTCACGAGAGCTCCCCGACTGAGTGCGCAGTTCACTCCAGCTGCCCGGGAGTTCAGACGTACGGCGTGGGGATGAAGAATCTTCCTTAGAAAGGCTCCGGCGCGCTGCAACCTCATCCTGTCATCTTCTCCTAAAACCGGCTCTGTTTTGTAAGCTATTTTCTCCAAATAAACCCTGTTTATAAACATATCTCAGGGCGGGTTTTTACCGCGATAATTGGCGCCTGAACGTGGGGCTAATTCGACAAACCCGCCGGGTTCCTCACTCGCCCACGGAGCCGGTCTAAACGACTTTGGTTACCAGCTGCGCACGAGCCTCCTGTAAACAACCAGGAACGAATCTGCCCGCGGCCGACCTCCTGAGAGACGGATTGACCCGTTCTAGTGGAGCACGTCTGGTAGGATTTGTTGAAAGATCCGAGAAACACCCTCCCAGCCGAATCGCCACTTTGTTTCCCCGCACCATTGCTGCCGCTGCTGATCATGACAGCGACATCTGCTGGCCGCAAGTTCTCATTACATCTGAGTATATTTTTTTCTTCCTTTTCTTTTCTACATATTTTTTTTCCTTTCTACAATGTCTTACCAGATAAATGTTCAGAATTTTTCTCACTTTGTCACAATGGTGATAGAGGATTATTTCCAGGATTACACATTTGGAGGTTATCTCCACCCAGGAGTCTTTTTGCTTTTTTGTATGATAATG
>PVIH01020695.1:0-31650 GCA_004025045.1 Sigmodon hispidus
TTGAAAACATTATCTGTGCCTTTGAGCTGGTATTCTTCTCCTTCTTCTATTCCTATTATTCTCAAATTAGGTCTTTTCATGATGTCCCAGATTTCCTGAACATTTTGAGTTATGGCTTTTTTAGTTTTACTATTTTCTTTGACTGATATATCTATTTGAGCTACTGAGTCTTCCACTTCAGAGATTCTATCTTCCATCTTTTGAACTGTTTGTTATGCTTGCATCTGTGGTTCTAGCTTTTTTTCTTCAGATTTTTTATTTCCATCTTTGCCTCATTTTGTGCCTTTTTTATTGCTTCTATTTCAGCTTTTAGTTCCTGGCATGTTTCTTTCATAGATTTGTTCATCTCTTCCAATTTTTTGTTTGTATTTTCTCCTATTTCTTTAAGGCTATTTTTCATATCTTCTTTGAGAACTTCGATGATCATCAAAAAGGTATCTTTGGTGTTGCTTCCTTCTGTTTCCTCTTCATTGCTCAGTTCAGGTCTTGTATTTGTAAGATCGCCACTTTCTTCTGGAGTTACCTTGTTGTTTTTTGTATTATTATGTAAGTTTTTGCACTGACATTTGCCCATGGCTTCAGTGGTTCAGGATTAGGTGGCTCCTGGTCAGTTGTGTCACTCAGGCTTGTGTGCCTCCTGTTACCTCTCTGGGCGGGGTCTGAGTCTGTCCTTCAGGGACCCCAGTCATTATCTGTTCACTCACTTGGAGGTGGAGGTGGGTAGCCATGCAAATCCCCTCAGCAGCAGCTGGGTGGAATGTGACAGGCATACTTTATCTGTGCCTACTACAGAGTGCGCTGGGACTCGCTCTGCAGACAGCACCTGGTCCTGGAAGCAGAACTGTCCTAGTGAATTCTTATAACACTTTAAGCATCAATAGACTTTGTGCCCTTGAAGTACTTAGACATAATGTATGCTATATGCAGAGAGATGACTTTATACATCTTCTTCCCTTGTATAAAATACAGACAGTGATATCTGTCCACTTGACCAGGCTCCTTTCTTGCAAATGAGATTGGCCATTTTAGAAGTACATTAAATTTCCTAATAAGTTTAAAATCATTGTTTTCATATATAAATACTCCTAAAGCCAAGATGCATGCCACCTGAAGTGCTAGATAGCATTCTTTGATGTCAGTAGATGAAGAAATGAAGCCCCACCACACCTGTGAGAAACCTCTATTTTTTTACATTTTCTCCAATTACTTAAGACCTCAAAGATGCTTCATATTACTTCACTGTCTGGAAATAAATAATTTATTCATTAATAAATGAAATAATAAAATTTTAAAATAAGTTTTATAGTATACCCAACATTTCAGCCCCCAAAGGGATACTAATTATTCCTAAAGAGGCTTGGTATTTGGAGATTCTTTGTATGGTAACCATACATAGCTAGTTGCATTGATAGGAATAAATGCAGAAGTATACATTGAGTATCCTTTAATTCCTGGTGTGAGCATCAGCTTATGCAAAGATATTACTAGGATTATTCACTATATACACATTTATTATAAAAATTCATGATATTACTAATTTTGCTGATATTTTAAATGTATAATTGCATAGTATTTTCTTTTTCTTTTAGTATGTTCACAGAATCATATAATAATTATCATTTCAGAACATTTCCATTGTTCCATAAAGAAAAATCTTGCTTATTAGTAGTCACCCCTCATCATGCCCACATCAACCCCATAGCCCTCAGCAAATATTAATCTATTTTCTGTCTCCAGTCATTGGCACATTCAGGAAATTTCATATAAATGGAATTATTCAATATGTGAACTAGCTTCTTACATTGGCAGTGTTTTTAGTGTTGTCTATGTTCTGAATTATTCTGTATCCTTGCTGGAGAATATTCTGTTGTATAGAAGCACCTGTCAACAGTGTTCATGAATCCAATATTTAATAAAAATTTGAGTTGTGTTCATATCACAGTTATTGTAAATAATGCTGCTGTGGAAATTCCTATATAAGCCTATATGTCCATGTGTTCTCTCTTGTCTGGCATATAAATCAATGGCTGGAATTGTTAGGTCATGTGGTAATGTTGTGCTGAACCTTTTGCAGTTACTGATAAACTATTCTCCAAACTGGTTACATGATTCCCATTCCCATAAAATAGTTGTCAGTTTTTTAATTTCTCTGCATCACTTGACTTTTTAATCTAAGATATCTTAGCATCCCTATATGGGGTAGTATCTCATGGTTTTTATTTTCCCTTCCCTACATTGTAAGTTTACCCCTTTTAAATTAAAATATATGGGAAGGATTTATTGTGAATGAAAAATTAGAAATTATACAGTTCAGAAGTTTGTTTGTGTATAAGCCACACTCTATTACTTTACCAGAATGGAGAAAAGTCAGCTGATGGTTTAATGGATTCCGTGGTGATTACTGTGTACTTACTGTGTGCCCAAGAAAATGCTTGCTATTTTCTAGATATGGTTGTAATTATCTCCCACAGTAATTCTATTTTTGAATAATGAAATTACTGTGAATGGATTTGAAATATGAGTTGTACAGAGTTTATGAGCTTGCTCTAGCTTGCATAGCTAAATGTGAATATTATATGAACAAATAGTCAAATCTACTTGCCTGTAGATCAAATGTACTTTACTGCTAAACTGACCTGTTACTAATTTTAAGTGATACAGATAGGCAAAAAAAAAAGAAAAAAGAAAAAAACAAGTGTTCTGTTTAGTATTGAACTTGGCTACTCACTTCATGAAACCAAACACCTAAAGCTATGAGTCTTTTGACTTGGGAATGACCATGCTCCCAGCCAAGAATCTGGGATATATGAAAATGGGCATATTCATTCACTCCTACCTCAACCTACACAGAGAGATGTGAATAAGTCCAAATTTTCAAATATAAAATATTTTTGTACTCCTCAGTAGTTATGCTAACTTTTTGGATTAAAAGCCTATATTTGGAGGTTTGTTTGCTGTAATTTACATTGAAATTGTTTCTGGATAGTAACCAACGAACTATGAAATTTCATTTCATATCAGTCTTTTCATTACCATTTTCCATATGCATTTATGGCTCATCTTTCTACAATAGTCTAGGTATCTGCTACCTAGTTCCAGCTACCTTACTGACCCAGAATGGTTAATGGTTTAATTCCAAGTGCCAATAGGAACACTCTTTTTAAAGTTCTTGACTTGTTTTTGTCCTCTAACAGTGTAAATACCAGTGATGCTTTTGGTACTTCAAAAATGTAACTGCATAAAAGAGATCATTTCCTGAGCATACACAATGTTCTTCACTAACCAATAAGACAAAATGATTACAGTAACAACATTGCCTGGATATGAGTGCTAAAGGAAGGGAATTAGTTCATTTCTTCTCTTTTGTGTATTGACTGGTTTAACCTCTTAAATCATTTTGTTCTAATGCTTACTGCTTTGATAATCTCTACTTCTAACAGAAAAGGGACTTTTGTGTGTTATATTTTTCTGTCAGATCTTATGGTTTACACCATTTAAATATCTGGTCATTTATCTAATTTCTCCATGTATGCCAGTTCAATACCTCTGCTTAGTCAGTGCACTCTTATCTTTATCAGGCTTAAGTATTTTAGTCACTGTAAAAAAAAATTAAAAGTTTAGGTTCTAAAAATTACCAGAATAAACCCTTTTAATAAGCCAAGTATATTTTGTAATTAAAAACTTCTAGAAGACAGCAAGATGGCAGATGACTCAGCAGGAAAGAAAAATCTGCTCCTTGGATAATCTTCATCTTCTGATAGTGTCCAATACAGAGAAAACCTTGACTTTCTTAAACTCCCTCTGAAATCATAAACTTTTTCAAAACCCATCTGACATAGCAGGTCCTATAGCAAGTTCATTTTGACACCTTATTTCTGTCTAAGGTATTGCCAAGTTCCATGTTGAATATTTATTCTCCCTCATGCAGTGCCAAGTAGTAATTAGAGTTGTTCAATTGCCAGTATGTTCCTGGTGTTCTTTGATCATTGAGAGGGCAAAGTTATAGGTTCAGCCAAAGATTCACTTATAGGACAGGAGATACTAGATGAGGAAGCTTTAAGGGCAGATGTCAGCACAGCACTTCTTTGCTGAACTGAGGATGTAGGAGCAAACCCCAGCCCAGCCACTAACTATCCATTTCTATTTTATCATGGCAAAGTTAATTGGGTTTACTGTTACTCATCAATGTACTTGAGCTGCTATACAATATCTGCTTCAAATAAATCTGGTCTGTGAACCATTTGAAAACATGAACAGGAAGTATATGTTGGTGCCCACCTGCAATATCAGCAGCATTCAGGAGGACCAAGTGTTCAAGGTCACTCATGGCCTCCTGGTTACTTTGAGGCTAGCTTGAGATACACAGGACTCTGTAACAAAAATAATATAAAAAAATTTTATGAACATGTGGGGGCCTCACAGATGTGTGTTGGGGGTGGAGGAGATTTTACTTTTTGTTCTAATGTGTCTCAGTCCCCATTTCCACAATGCATGTATAATAAGTATGACTTGGTTTGCTCCAGCACTGGAAAGTATGCAAAATATACTAGAAACAAGGGTTGTAATGGCAGTTACAAGGAGGAAATTGAAAGGCTTGAGCTAGCAAGAAACTGTGTTCAGCTTTATTCAATTTAACCCTTACTTTTCTTCAAATAACCTTCAAATTCCCATGTTCAAAACCCCAAGTTGTTCCTAATCTCATTCTCCACTTCTTAACTAAGAGGTGAAAACAAATCATTAGAGAAGGAGATGATTGAGTGACAAGAGCAATGAAGAGGGAGAAAAAAAGATGGAGATCTTAATAGAGGAAGCCAGTGTAGGATTGGAAAGAGATCAGGTGTGGGGAAACCTCCAAAAACTCACAGGATGTCCCTGGCTAGGTCTCCAACCAATAGTGAAGGAGGTGCCTAGACAGGACTTCCTCTATAATCAAATGAATAACCACCATAAGTGCCATCACAGAACTTACATCCAACAATGAATAGAGGTAAAGGCAGGGATACATAGCTGAGCACTGGGCTGAGCTCCTGGTCCACCTGAGAGCAGGAGAGGAGAGTCTGTATGAGCAAGAAGATACGGCTTTTGAGGAAAATTCCCACAGTGATGGTTAGCTGGAGCTCTGGGGAGCTCACTCAGTCAAGAACAGCCACTGGGGAACCATCAGGAAAAGGAACAAGGCCCTCCAAGGATAGGCAACTGTACACTGACATGGGCAGTATGTGGAGCCTGGAGGGGAGGGATCACACTGTGTTTCTGTCAATGAGCTGGCACTTCAGAGCTGGTTCCCTCCAGAGGACACCTAACCCGATCTTGATATTAGGATGAGGAAATCAGCTGGAGTGGATGCTGAACTGATCCACCTTGGGACTTCTTGCCCTTTTGGGGATGGGGGGATGGGGAGGAGGGAGACTGAAGGCTGACTGGAAGGGATTGGAAGGGAGAGCAAGGAGATACATGGATAAAAAGACTTTATAAGTAAAATTTAAAAAGAAACTGAACAAACAAAAAATAATCTGAACTTATCTAAAGCCATTTGCTTTTGTCTCCTTGTCTCACTGGAGCCATCAGTACTATTCCCATCTAGAAACAATCTGAATTTCTTTGAGGGGGAAAAAAACATCTTAATGTCATTCCCTCTGTTAGACCATTTTTCCCCTTGTCCCTTCATGATCACTATATTGCATTATCCTTAAAAGTATGCATCATATATAATCCTGGCTCCTGAATTTCATGATTCAAATTGTTCATTGAAGTATCTTTCTCCCAAGATTTTTTTTTCAATTGCACTAGTGAAGCCTTCAAATTTTTAACTTTCATTTTTTGTATTTCTTTTAATGAAACAGAAAGTATTTGAAGAAAATATGGATTCCTGTCAACCACTGATTTTTTAAGGAACAAATTTGGATTAAATTGCCAATGTGACTGACTGTCTTCATAAATAGAACCAAAGCATTTAAATTCAACAACAAATAATTTTTTAAATTCTCTGTTTATGAACTAAATTACAAACATATCAAACAAATAAATAGAGAAAGATGGTGTTCAAGAAGCAACCTTCTTGACCTAAGAGTTCATAAACTCTGTAATTTTTTTTTATTCCATCATTAATTATGTTGTTTTCCTCAATGAGGAGACAAACCTGTAGCCCTGAAAAGCAAGTATGTGCTTAACAGGGCTATTTTTATCACCCTCATTATTTTCAGACTTTTTAAAATCCAAATGTTGCTTTGAAGTTCTTATGTCCATATTACTGTATATAATGAGATCTCATATCATGCAGATATCATATAGAAAATGACCTATCTATGGTTACAGGCATATGTCAGATTTCTCTTATTTAAGCCCAATGTTTAGATCACTATAATCTGATTCAGATGTCAACAGGCTGTTAAAACACAATTCAGTTTCTCTTTGAGCCCTGAATTTTAGTCTGAGAACACCATAAGCCACCAGAGCAAGACATGGTAGCAGTTTGTGTAACTACATTTGTAAGCCCATGGGTCCTAGTGTCAGTATACAAAAGGAAATCATCTCTGCCACAGAAAGGAAAGCATACACTGTATGATTCCATGTCTATGAGACCTCTGGAGTGGGTACATGATTACTAATAGAAAGCTGATTTTTTTAAAAGGCAGATTTTTCTATTATATGTGATGAACACTTTGTCTTTGTTAGGGTTTCTATTGCTGTGAAGAGACACCATGATCACAGCTTCCCTTAAGAAAAATATTAATTGTGGCTGGCTTACACTTTCTGAGGTTTAGTTTATTATCATCACGGTGGGAAGCATTTCAGTACACAGGCAGACATGGTGCTGGAAAAGGATCCCAGAGTTCTATATCTGTATCAGCAGGCAACAGGAGGAAAGAATGAACTTCTGAAACCCCAAAGCCTAACCCCAGTGACACTCTTCCTTTAACAAGTCCACATCTCCTAATAGTGCCACTCCCTGTCAGCCTGTGGGGGCTATTTTTATTCAAACCACCACAAAACCCTAGAAAAGTGGCTTTCCCATTTCCTAACTTCACATCCGTGTCAGATTTATATGTTCAAAGTGCTGAGGAAGGGGGAAATTAGAGCTAGACAGAATCTGGGCTGCTAATGTGAGATGAGTGGAGACAATCTGTAAGGTGGTGCCGACTTGTTACCTAATGGGTAAGAAAGCGCCAGTTCACAAGATTGAGTATGTAGAGACATGGTGAAATGCATCTTCCTTTCTGTGTATGTTTCTGTGACTTATGGTTTCTCAGCAAACTTATCACACACTGTTTCTCTAATTCAATATAAAAAATACTAAAAATGCATTTGTTAAGAATATTATTTAACTGAAATGTTTTTAAATGATACCAAAGTTGTGTTACATACAGAAAGAAAAAACATAATGTCCCCAAGCATCACATTATAGGCAGTTTGAATAAAGACTATTTTACCACAGATTCACTAACTTTACGTTTGAAATTGAAAGAGGAGGCATTAACAACCTACTGACTATGTGCTAAACATGTTGAGCCATTTTTTTTGTTCCTCCAAATAATGAAATACAGAAAATGACTCACCAAGTATTTGCATTATAATAGGCCTGATGAGTACTCTAGACATAATTTAACACATGCAGAAAAATAAGTACACTTGAGATGTAAATGCTATAGCACTTTATCTAGGAACTTGAACAGCCATGGATGGTCAGAGGCTTGTCTTTCTGTACATAGCCAGTGTCAGCTAGCTCTATTAACACTATGTATTCTGTAATAGACATATGATTAAGAAAGTGAGGTGATTTTCATTTTAAACATTTTAAACATGTAATCCACCTTCTAAAATCAGTTTGATGTTCACATGTTACTTACATAATTAAAGGATATTATAATGTTCTAAAGTTAAAGAATATTTTTTTGATAGCAAGATGTGAATAGAAAGTTGAATTACCAGGGACAAACTGATGTCCATCATATTATCAAACACAACAATAACTAAAAGATTCAATTTTCTCATTGGGAAAAATAGTACCCATTTATAAGGAAAACCCTCAAGCTTCTGGGAGACCTTAAATTAGGTTCATAACACTGGATGCAAGTGAATTCACAAACCTAATACAGGTAGAAACAACCTGTATCTCCTCAATATGAAAAGAGGTCTGATTGACTTATGAAAGGCCCCATAGCCTACCATGGTAAGTCACAGAAGCTAGCATATTTTCTTTGTGGACTCAAGAAGAGCAGTAAACATTCATCTACAGTTCTCAGCAGCCTCTATTCTCAGAAATTCCACCCATCGTATGTTTTGGCTTCATGGGGCTCCTTACATGAATGATACTTAGCACAAAGATAGTCTTAAATGTCCAGCTGAGAATGTCTACTAATTAATTTTTTTCTTTTACAATAATTAAAGACCTTTAGAAGTCATGATTTCTTCTTTTTAATTAGATGCAATGATTGGGAGGTATTTTACAATGCATAGCACTTTGCTCTAATTGCCTCCATTCCTCACTTCCTTTAATTAATTTCTGTGAAATGATAAAGCAGTATTTGCCTTTGGGCCTTTGTAAAAGTGCATGAAAGAGTTTCTGCTCTTGTAAAAGACACATGAGCATCTGGAACTGCTGCTTCCCAACTGGCTTTGCTCAAGAACAGTCTTGAGACAAGAAGCAAGAAAAAAAAAACTGTATGTGGCAGAAATATTTTCATCCTATCTTTTCTTCATAAAATTTGAAATGTATGATTGGTGCCCTCTTCACTGTGACTTTATGTAATGATATGAGAATTTGATAGGGAAAGATTTATAAAGTGTTTAATGGCATCTACCACTTTCCATGTATATATCTCTTATACAACTTCTTCATAGTGTATTGAGATCAGCTTACCAACTTATAGGATTTTGACTTTATAATATTATAGAATTTAGCTCATGCTTTGACCATTGTTATCAATCCTTTCCCAGTCCAGAGATGATGAGTTTGGTGCCTAAATTGCCTCAGAGCAGTGACTCCTTTTATCTACTGATTCTCTCTCAACTTCAACAGAGATCTCTGGTAAATTTTTCCATAAAACTTTAAATTCACACATCTTCTGGCACATCTAAATCCTACCACTGTTTAAGAGGAGTTATGTGTTTTGGCTGTATGGTTAGTTTGTTGTTTTTAGAATTACATGCTAAGAGAAAGAGCAACAAGAGAAAATACTCTATGCAATGATTATATGAACACATAGCTCAACATCGTCTGTCTCCCCTTTTGATACTACAAAAGCATCATTCTTTCATTTTGATTGTTTCTGCTCTTGACTTATACTTATTTGATACTTATATGAACAAAATATGTATGTTTTGTTCACATGTACCTTGTCATTTTAAGTAAATTAAATATTTCTCAAATGAAAAAAACATCTGTGTCTGTCTACCACTAGGGTGGTCATAAAATACTTCACCAAAGACAAAGAGCTAAATGTAATAGTCCATGACTAAAAGGCAGGATTACAAAGTAGTAATCCTTTCCAAAGTATATGAATACCCTAAAGTTAACAATTTGTTTATCAAAATAGAGAGACTTTCTTATTGTGATTCAAAATTATTTTCCCATTTTGAATTCTTGCTAATTCAAGTGCATTCTTCAAACCAGTAGCATCCAAATTCCCTAGAATCTGTTACCAGAGACACAGCTTGCACTGAGGTTAAGTCTACTACATTAACAGAATATTTTGGAAAATTTGTAAAAGCATTAAAGCTTTAAACCCAGGTCTTCTACCAACACTATCAATATTATACCAATACCTCAACCATTACCATTATCACTACAATCACTATTCTGTCCCCACTGCCATCACCATGACCACCACTGCCATTGCTACCACTGTCTCCTTTCCATGACCACCACTACCATTGCTACCACTGTCTCCTTTCCATGACCACTACTACCATTGCTACCACTGTCTCCTTTATTTTTTGAATGCTACAAATCCATACTACATTATGAAATTACATGAAGTAAATATTACTTTATTAGCAGCTTATATGATAACATATAGTAGTTAACATATGGAGAGTTGAGTCTTCCATACAGTTCAGCTTGGGTTTGAAAAATGTCATCTTCACATCTGTATTCCACTGACCTTCATTTGAAGTTGATCATCAAGTCACTACCAGAGATGATCATTGTGAGGGAAGAATCCAACAAAAGTTGCCTTTACAAAGTTATCTTTCAATGTATAATTTTTTAAATTAATTAGATTTATTTGTTTGCTTGCTTGTTTGTTTCGCAGACTAGTTGCAGTTTCCCATCCCCTCCCCCCAGTCCCTTCTCCCCAACCCCCCCTGTTCTCATCCTTCAATTCACTCTTCCTTCATTTCTGCTAGGGGAGAACAGGTCTCCCATGAGTATAAACAAAACATGGCATACCAAGTTGCAGTGGGACCAAGCACCTCCCTACATATAAAGGCTGAGCAAGGCAAACAAGTATGAGGAGTAGGCTCCCAAAAGCCTACAAAAGAGTAAGCAACAGCCCCTGATCCTACTGTTAGGAGTCCCACAAGAGGACCAAACTATACAACTGTATATGCAGAATGTCTAGGTCAGTCCCATGCAGACTCCCTGATTGTTGGGTCAGGCTCTGAGAGTTCAAATGAGCTCACGTTATTTGATTCTGTGAGTTTTTGTAGATTTTGTGGTGTCTTTGACCCCTCTGGCTCCTACAATCCTTTTGTCTCCTCTTAGGCAGGATTCCCTAAATTCTGCCTAATGATTGTCTGTGGCTCTGCATCTGTTTCCATCACTTCCTGAATGATGCCTCTCTGATGACAATTGGACTAGGCACCCATATGGTCACAGGAGATGGCCAATTTAGGCTACAAATCTGCTATTGATAGACGTCTAAGCTGGGATCTTCCTTGTAGATTCCTGGCAGATTCCCTTGTGCCAGTTTTTTTTTTTTTAATGCAATTTTAATTTCTTAAGACAATTGTATAATAACAATTATTTTGTTTCCCTAACAAATATCATGTTTCTCTTTCTTTTATTATTTATTGTTTCTTGAAAATAAATATCAAACTTTACATAAAAAACCAAAACATCCAGGATAGCTTAAAAAATATACAGTAATGAAACTTCTCTCACCTTTTTCTAGTAGTCTCTTTTAATACTCTTCCCTCCCCAGCCACCTGATTGTTCATGTTTCCATCCCCACCTGCCCTCAGCCCACTCACAGTATCTCTTCCATTTCCCTTTCTCAGGGAGATCTGGGTGTCCCTTCATGAGACCTCCTTATCTTAAGTTTCTATAGGGCTATGAATTGTAGCATGGTCAGTCTTTACAGTTAACATCCACTTATGAGTAAATATATACCATGTTTGTCTTTTTCAGTCTGGTTTACCTCACTTATGATGCTTTTTTCTAGTTCTCCCCATTTGCCTTCAGATTTTCGGTATTGTTGATTTAACAGCTGAATAAGTAATGCACTATTGCAGAAATGTACCACATCTTTATTCATTTTCTAGTTGAGGAACATCTAGGTTATTACAGGTTCTGACTATTACAACAAAACTGCTATGAACATAGATGAGGAAGTGTCTCCTCCTCCTTCTATTCCTACTATTCTTATGTTTGGTCTTTTCATAATGTTCCAGATTTTCTGGATGTTCTGTGTTCAGAATCTTTTAGATTTATCATTTTCTTTGATGAATGAATCTATCTCCTCTATCATATCTTCAAGCCTGATTCTCTCTTTCACGTCTTGTAGTCTGTTGGTGAGGCTTGCAAATGTAGTTCCTGTTTGCTTACACCAATTTTTCATGGCCAGGATTCCCTCTATTTGTGTTTTCTTCATTGCTTCTATTTCCATTTCAGGGATTCAACAGTTTCTGTTTCCTGTTTTTGGTTTGCTTGCTTTGGATTTTTGGCTTTCTTTTAGAGATTTATTTATTCAAATTTTTGTTTATTGTTTCCTCCATTTATTTAGGATTTGTTCTTATCCTCTTTAAAGACCTCTATCATCTTCAAAAGTAATTTTTAAGGTAAGCTCTTATTCTTCAGCTGTATTGAACCATTTAGGGTGTTCTGTTATAGGATAGTTAGACTCTGGTGATGCCATATTGCCTTTTTTTGTAATTTTGTCTTATACTAGCATTTAGGAATCTGGATTTGGGATGATATAGGTCTAGATGTTGATTCTTTCACTTGTCTTTGTTTGAGGGGTGTTTTATTCCTTGGTTTCTCTTACCTTTCTGGTCTTCTGACCTAAATGGTCAAGGATTCTGATGACTAGCTTGTCTTCAGGTTCAGTGGAGTATGCCATCTTGTGATTTTAGAACTAGGTGTCCCTAGATCCAACCTGGTCTCTGGTAAAGTCAAAGTCTTCTGAATTTGTAGAATAGAATAAGGATCACAGGGGAAATTTTATGTAGTGTTAGGTGGTGGTGGTTGGTATCTTACCTGGGGTTCCTATATCTTGCCTGGCCCCGGTAAAGCCAAAGACTTTTTCCAATGTGTTCCAGAAGTGGGGGGTGCAGTCTAGGGTTGTTGAGAAGGCTTAAAGTAGGTTAGCTGTTACTAGGTAGTTTCTTCCCAGTGGTCTATAAAACCACTCTGGCCTGGCCTCCAGTAAAGCTACTAGCTAGGTCCCTAGTGTGTAGCCCAAAGGGAAGGTATAATCTGGGTATGTTGTGGTGGGAATGCTCTGACTGCATGCTGTAAATAAAGGAACTGTTTTGGCCCATGTCGGGTGCTATAGAAGTAGGTGGAGGAATCAGGATAGGCAGGAAACCAGAGGTAGAGAAGGGCAGAGTTAAGACAGACTCCATCCAGCTGCCAAAGAAGAAGCATGTAGGACCCAGGGGAGATGGGGACACGGACCTTATGGATAGACAGATTAATGAAAATGGGCTGAATTAAGATGAAAGAGCCAGCTAGTAATGTGCCTGAGACACAGGCCAAACAGGATAAAAATTAATATAAGCATCTGAGTCATTTTTGAGGGGAGAGGGGTAAAATCTGCCACAGGCAGATTGGACCTCTGGCTCAAAGAGTGTCAGAAACAAATCACCACAACAGATGGTGTCCCAACCTGGGGCATGAACACCCACATAAAGCCTGAGAAAGTTTAAAAAGCATTCTAGAGCACGAACAGAGCCAAAAATGGCCAAACAGGATAAAATTAATATAAGCATCTGAGTCATTTGGGAGTGGGGATAAAAGCTACTGTGGGCAGGTCAGACTTCTGGCCCAAAGAAGGTCAGAAATCTTTTACAATAGTGTATAACTTAATTTTTACAATTATTTTGTAGTTTCGATGATTTTGCTTGACATTTTTTAACTTATTTTTAATTTCTAAAAAAATCAATTATATTTTATTTGTTGATTTTGTATATGTAGAAGTCAGGGAACAACAAAAGTATCCTCTTTTGACCATGCAGGTTGTAGAGTTGAGCTTAAGCTGTTGGGTTTGGCAACTGGCCACTTTCCCTGCTGGTCCATCTGGACAGTCATGTTTTTAAGGTTTTAATTCACAAGTAGTTTTCCATGTTTAAAAATTTTAACAACCTATCAACTTTTATTTCCCCCTAGAAATGAAAGATAGGTAGGAGTTTTTCCTCTAGGGCTTTTTGTATGGAGGGATTTCTGGTTAGGTATTATTTAAATCTGGTTATATCATGAAATACATTGTTTACTCCGTCTATGTTGATTGATAGTTTTGTTGGGTATAATATTCTATGTTGGCATTCATGGACTTTTAGTGTCTGAATAACATCTGACCAGGACCTTCTTGCTTTCATTGTTTCCACTGAATAGTTGGGTGCTATTTTGATGGGTCTACCTTTATAAGCGATTTGACCTTTTTCCTTTGCAGTTCTTAGTATTTTTCTTTGTTCTATAGGTTTAGAGGCTGATTATTACATGGCGAGCAGTCTTTTTTTGTGGGTTTAGTCTATTTGGTGTTCTATAGGCTTCCTGTATCTTTATAGGCATTTCCTTCTTTAGGTTGGGGAAATTTTCTTCTATGGTTTTGTTAAATTTATTTTCTGTGCCTTTGAGATGGTAGTCTTCTCCTTCTTCAATTCCAGTTATTCTCCAGTTTGATCTTTTCATGGTGTCCCAAATTTCCTGGACATTTTGTGTTATAACTTTTTTGGTTTTAGTGTTTTCTTTAACTGATATATCTATTACCACTATTGAATCTTCCACCCCAGAGATTCTCTCTTCCAATCTCTTGGATTCTGCTTGAATCTATAGTTCTTGGTCATTTTTTTAGATTTTTTGATTTCTAGTTTTGTCTCAATTTGTGCATTCTTTATTGCTTCTATTTCAGTTCTTAATTCTTAGTAAATTCCTTTCATTTCTCTGTTTTCTTTTTCTTGGTTTTCCTTATTTTTTTAAAGGCTTTGTTCGTCTCTTCTAATTTTCTGTTCATAGTTTCTTCTATTTCTTTAAGGGAGTTTTTTATATCCTCTTTTAAGGCTTCTATTAGTTTCATGAAGCTGTTTTTAAGGTCATTTCCTTCTGTTCCCTCTTCGTTGTTATGTTCCCGTTTGAAGCTATAGAACTACTTGCTTCTTCTGGTGGTGTCCTGTTGACCTTTGTATTGTTGTATGTATTCTGAACTATCGTCTGTCCATTGTTTCCTCAGTTCACTCTTGGCTAGTTCTTGGTTGGCTCTTAGTGAGTTGTTGGTCTGAAGGCTCTTAATCAGCAATGTGATCAGAGGGTCAGCTGTTCTCACGAAGTTGCAGTGTTATGATGCCATTCGTCACCTCTTGACCTCTCACCTCTCAACTGTGCACCCAGGGACTTGGCTGTTCCCCTTCTGCTGTTACACCAGTCATGTTCTGGGTGGGCTATGCTCTGCACAGAAGCAAAGTGGCCTTTCAGAGTTTGGGTTCAGGTAGCAGAAGTCACCTTCTGACCTCTGACCTCTCAGCTGTGCTTTTAGGAACTCCTCTGCTTCTTTGCCGCTATTATGCCAGTCGTGGTCTGTGCAGATTGGGTTCTTGGCCTAAGAAGCAGAGTCTCTTACCTCTGAGACAAGTGTCCAGAACCAAGGGACTCAGCTGTTCCCCCACTGCTATTATGCCAGTTCTATTCTGGGCAGGATGTACTCTGCACAGAAGTGGAGTGGTCATTCAGGGACCAGTTTAGAGTACTTATATACAGTAGATTTATTCACAATTTAAGTTGTAGAATACCGTAATTTCCCTTTTCTATTTCTAAATTAATGCAAAAACTATGTGGCTTAAATATTATTCAGTGTTTCAGCCAGATCTAGTATCTGTGGTGGAATATAAACCTTAATATCTAAATATTACTAATATATAAATATTTATATGTTAAAAATACAAACCTTAATATATATATTATACCTTAAAATATAAGTCTTAATAAATTCTCAGCTGTATGGGTAAAATTCTTCAAAATAAATACATGACATTTTATTTTTGCAAGGAGCAGATGCATATACCCATGTCTGCACAGGAATATGGACATCAGCTTTGGATGTGGCTTCTCAGGAACTGTCTACCTTGTTTAAGGAGACAGGATCAGTCACAGGATCCTATGCCTCAACATTTGGGATAAGATTTTTGCCTTGAGCCCCAGAGATCCTCCTGTCTTGTTTACTCAGTGCCAAGATTGCAGCCACACACCACCACACACAGATTTTTTTTTAGGCAAGTTTAGGGATTTGAACTCAAGTCCTTATGAGTGCACATCAAACATTTTATTGACTGACTTCATCTCCAAAATACGTGTTTTTAACAATCTAAGGGTTAGCTTCATTTTTGAAAGTTAAGTAAATTCTATAGAACTATTTTAAGGGTAAAATGGAAAGCAGTTAAGAAATGTTGGACTTAGAAATAAAGTGATATGGTAGATAAATTTTTGTCAACTTACCACAAGCTAAATTCATGTGAAATAAAAGAACTTCATTTGAGAAAATGCCTCCGTAACATTGGGCTATAGGTGAGGCTGTAGGGCATTTTCTTTATATGTATATATATATATATACACATACATATATATGTATATATAATTTATTATTTGGTGATTTTACATCTTGTACCCCATCAAATTCAGTTATCAGTTGTCTCAGATTCATACCCACTTTTATGATCTCCCCATTTACAAAAAAAAAGCCCATTCATGCTGCTCATTTACTTACTGGAGCATAATCAAACTCCCTGTGGCCAGACCCTTAAAGAAAATAAGTCTTTCCTCACCCACACCCCTGCTAGAGGCCTTCAATGCAGAAGTGAAGCACTGTGTCATTTAGCTATGTTCTAGCCTTGAGCTCTTGTATACAATGACATCTTTTTTTTTAAGTCCACTAATTAGTAATAAATGTGGAAGGATACAGCCTATTATGGGTGGTGTCACCCATGGTCTTGGAGTTCTGCAAGCTATGAGAAAGCAGGATGAGCAAATCAGTAAGCAGCATCCTTCCATGGCATCTGCATCAGCACCTGCCTCCAGGTTCTTAGCCTGTTTGAGTTTCTTCCCTGACTTACTTTAATGATGGACTATGATTTCAAAGTGTAAGCCAAGTAAACACTCTCCTCCTCAAGTTGCTTCGGTCATGGTGTTTCATCACAGCAATAGTAAACCTAAACCAGCTGGGTTGCTTTTTGTGTAGATACTCATTTTTGTGAACTTGACCATGTTACTTCTTCTTTCTCAACATTGATGTCCATCTCGATAACCTAAGAATAATAAATCTCACTTCTGTACCACTGTGAATGATAACTTATAAAATGTGCATAAGAAGCATTATTTGAAAACAGTAAATATTTTATGATGATTCTGGCTTGGACTTTTGGGCCTAGCCTCAAGATTCAGATCCACAGTCCCACTGAAACACACGCAGTCCCACAGAGACACAGACACTTATATTCATTTTATGCTGATCGGCCTATACCCCAGACAGCTTGCTAACTCTTTATCCTTAAACTAACTCATGATTCTTATTCTGTTCAGTCTGCATCTCAGTACCTTTTCTTAGAGCAGCATTTCAACTTCTTTCCTCTGTGTCTCCTAGCATCTCTGCAGCATCTCTGCTGTGTTCTTCCTGTTCTCAGAGTTTTCTTAGTCTGGTAGCCCCACCCGTACTTCTTGTCTGCCTTTGGCCAATTAGCAATTTTATTATATCAGTAGGTGGGACAATTATATACAATGCAATAACATAACTTCACTACAAGTAGACTTACATGTTAGTTTCAATGGGATGGCCTTTATAGGATCGTATGTTTAAATACTCAGTCCTCATCGGTAAAATTGTTTGGGAAGGATTAGGGCACAGAGACTTGTAAGAGAAAATGTGTCAATAGTGGTGGGTTTGGGGATTTCAAAAGACTCTTGTGATTCCCCATAAGCTCTCTCTGCTTGCAGATCAGGCTTATACCTTACTTTGATCATCACCTTGACCTCCTCTCTTTCCCCCAACAGTTCTACTTCTACTTTAATAAAACTTTTTCCCTTATATTACACATAGGAGTGAAAGCATGCTATTTGTCTTTCTCAGCTTGTATTGTTTCATTTAACATAATGACCTATTCCTTTCATTTTTTTTCAAATGAAATGGCTTAATTTTTCTTTGTAGCTGAATAGAACTCCACCTGTGTTTCTATGCTCTATTTTCTTTCTTCATGTGTCTTCTGAGGGTTCCTCATTCTATAATTTAGTTTTCAATGATAGTGCTGCTGCTATTAGTATGGGCACACAGCTTTGATTCTGAAGGTATGTGGCCATTTGAACCACTTGAGAAAAGTATTTGTTGACTTCACATATCATCTATTTAGTAATTTGATCACTTAATATTTATCTAGCTGTTAATCCTCTATCAAGAATCATTAATTTATCCCAGCCTATCTATGAACCATGTTGGTTTATATGCTATACAGAAAATTTTAACTTGATTCAATCATTTGGGGTATTTTTTAACTGTGATTTCTAAAATGCTAGAGTTGTGTACATTGCTTATGTCTATGTCTGCAAGTGCTTCCACATCATTTACTTGTAGTATTTTCAAATCTCACATTTCAATTCTTTGTCTACCTTAAGATGAATTTGTGTCAGGGTAAGAGTGATTGATTTCCTACCGCTGCAAGTGGATACTTTGCCCTGCTTTAATTCTGTCAATTAGTGAACATAGAATATCTTTCACTTCCCAGGGTCATCTTCATTTTTTTCTTCACTGTTTTATAATTTCCCTTATACTAATCATTTTTCCTCTTTATTTAAGTTTATCCCTGTATAATTATTGAGGTTATTGTAGATGGAGTTACTTATTGTTCTTTCTTCTCCATCATTTGGTATTCATTACGTATAAAAGCTACTGGGTTTGCTAAGTTGTTTAGCCTGCTACTGTACTGAAAGTGTTTACAGATCTAGGAGTGTTAAGATTGTCAAAATATAAATTGATATCATATGTGAATGGTGAGATTTTGACTTCCTTCCCTATTTATGACCCTTTATTTTTTTCCTCTTTATTGTTCTGGATATTATTATTAATATATTTAATCCAAATATTTATATAGATACATTTGTCTTGCTTCTAATGTTAGAGGAATTGCCTTCAGGTTTTCCCACTCAAAACATTGGCTCTCAGTCTGTCATATTTAGGTTTTTTAATATTATACTTCAATCCTTTAATTCCTAGCTTCTTTTATAAATTTATGTGGCATTTTAGTGATCCATTAAGATGATCATGTAAATTTTTTGGTCATGGACTTTCACACGCCACTGATTTTAAAACTGCACTTTAAGGTAAACATATTAGTCAGTAATGAGGTGGCCTCAAAGTACTGCCTTATCTATTTTACTGGATAAAGAGTCACATGGATCAATAAAGCTAAATATTCCTGTTAGCTTCATCCTGACTATGCATTTAGTTTAGTGATCCCTTGTGATAAAACTTGAAAAATTAGGAGATTTGGGTATCTTCACTGAAACCTTATTAGTCTTAAGCAGAGAAACTAGTCATTCTAATATAACTACCTTGGTCTTAGATGCTGCTGCAACAATGTGCCAAAAACTAGGTAATGTATAAACAAAAGAAATTTAGTGTTTACATTTCTCTAGACTGGGAAATACAAGGTGGAGGCATTAATAGACTTGCAGTATGGTAATGGAAGGTCGTTGTTTCTAAGATGGCTCTTTTATACTGTGTCCTACAAAGGGACACTGGATCCTTACACCAGAGAAAGCAAAAAGCTAAGGGCTAAACTAACTCCTGCCATGGTCTTTGTAAGACATTAACACTGTGCATGAGGTAGAACCATTTGACTTAATGACTCTTGAGTACCCCCACCTCTTTTCAAATTTTAATTGTTGTTTTATATGTATTAATGTTTGTGTTGCACCACATGTGTGCAATGCCATGAATAGAAAACTGAAAAGAATGTCCAGTCACCTGGAATTTGAGTTATAGATGGTTATGAGCCACTATATAGGTACCTGGGATTAAACCCACATCCTCTACAAGAGCAACCAGAGCTTTTAACCACTGAGTCATCTCTCTAGCCTATGTCCTACCTATTAATACTTGTATAGTGGTAAAATATAAACATGAGTTTTAAAGAGAATATATACATATAAGCCATAGCAGAAACCACATTCTATTTTAATGGCATATGCTATATGATGATTACTTTTTTTCTCCTCTAGAATAGTGTCACTCTCTACCTTATGTATTGTTTTTTTAAAAAGGTAAATATTATTTGGGTCATTGGCCACAATTTTGCGTATTCTTGTTTGCTGTGTTTTTGCATGTCCTAACTGTAAAGAGCTAAGAGCTTTAAAGTTCCTCTGAGGCCTCCTCAAATCATAATCCTCCCAGACATTGTCTCCATTAACTAATGACCTCCCCATTGATCTGAGCTTTCACAGTCCCTTGCAATTGTCTATAAAATGATCTTCCTGTCATTATGTTAACTTTCACTAACTCCACACTCCATGCTGCTCTCAACTCTCTTCTTTCCCAATACATACACCAGTAGGTCCTGCTTTCAAAACTGTTATTGTTTCCTCACTGTCTGTAGTAGTAACTAACATTTTCCCATACAGAGTCAGTACACGATGCAATGCTAAACTATGCACATATTAAGAAATTCAAATGTGGTAAGAATGAACCTCATACTATATTGTCAATTAGTTTCAGAGAGATTTTATAAATAGTTTATAGTCCCAGGGTCCAGAATTAAATTTTGCCTCATTTCAGGCTCATCTACTCTTCTCTTTTGCCATTGTCCACAAAAAAAAAAAAGGCTTTAAGGCTACTCTGGAATATAATACACTCCATACAATAATTTGTTATCATCTCAGCTGAGTCTCCTAGAAGGTGACTGCAATTTAAAGATATGTATCCAATCAACCAGGAACATGTCATTTGTTTTATGGCCAATATGTTAATATGTTTTAAAATGCTACTGCTATCTTCTTGCCCTTAATGTTATTTCTCCCACTAGAAATATTCAAATGGCCTCTGACCCTTGGATGACAAGACCTGTGTTAGTTTTTTCTGAGAGTTTTAATGAAAATTAAGCTCCCTTTATTCCATGTTCTAGGTTTTCTTAACACAATGTTAAAGGCTTATGTTGCAAGCACCCTGAAAGCACAGTGCCCCATATAGCTCTGAGAGAACCAGATGTAGCTCTGTCTTCTCCATCTTTAGTTTCTACTCTTAAAATGGATAAACATATTTTAGCAATTAGAATGTAACCTTAATGTGATAGTATAAATTTTAAAAAGGAAAATAAAGCTATAGTATTTTTATCTCTTTCCTAACATTAAAATACAACAAAAAATGACATTTAATTGCACTTCTGTTGGCATTATATAGATTTATTTTCATAGTTATAAAATTTTGCTGAAATAATTTTTATCTTAAAACGGGGAACTTTATTCTATGTTTCTTTTCCTTAACTACAAAGCTTAAGAACAAACTTATACATACAAACAGAAGAATATTCCCATAATGCATTTCCAGACAAAGTACTTGATGGTGAACCAGTGTATGTCGAGGACTCTTGTAACTTTATAAAAGCCACAAGGCCCCAGTTACTTTTGATTTATAGTAGAAACAAGGTCATCCACGTAATAAAAAATAAAGAAAACAAGGTCTATGTTTTCAGACCCTAAGATGCCATTTGTCATGAAGATCAATGACAGTTTTACTCTCTAGAGAGATGAACTGCCCCTTTCTGCTATAAAATTATTTTCTTAGACTTTGTGTTGTTGCTTAAAAATATTCTAGTACTGTAAGCTATGAAATGGGAGAAAAGCAGTACATTTGAATCTTAACTTATGTAACTCTATTTTTCCAAACATAATATATTCTACAATCCTAGTTCTCAAACAACAGGGGCTGTGTGAGAAAGCAGCCTGTATCACTGGCTTGCTATTGGGACTAAAAAATTGGAGGTATCCTGAGGGTCATCCAAGGCATGAGAAGGCAAGAGATAAAACCAGAAATATTTGGGAGGTCACTTTTGGAAATAGAAAAAAGATGAAACATGGAACAGAAATTCCTACTGACTTCAAGACATTATAGAGTAAAAAGGGGGCAGTGGTAAAAAAAATGAATGTAAGGCCCAACAAGAAAGATGTCCTTGGTGTCTCACACTGGTACAATGCTTCAGACTTCTTAGTATCTTTTGATAACTAAGAAAACAACAATTTTGTCACTTACCTCTCAAAAAAATGTTTTAGTACTAACTCATCCAGGTTATTTAGTCATCAGTCCACATGAGAGGGTGTCCCTGCTACTCTATAACTGTGTATAATCCTCACAGAAAACTAGGAACATATGAACTTCGGATTATTTCTTTAGATCTATAAAATGTGACACAATAATTTTGATAGGTATTGCATTAACTCTCTCTATAGATTAATTTTGGTAGCATAGCTACTTTCACAATACTGATTCTGTCAACCCATGAATATGGAAAGTCTTTCCATCATCTAATGTCTTCTCTTTCTTTTTCACTATCTTGATATTTTCATTGTATTTTTGTCTTCATTAGTATTTTTGTTCTAAAGCCTATAGTTCTCTTTAATAAACCAGTTATTTCTCAGTTTGACTGAACTTACAAAAACAACTTAGAAAATAATTTAATATCTTAATACTTAAGATGTGGGGAACTATGTCACACACCTATAATCTCAGCCTTTGCAAAGCAGAAATGGGAGAATTGCTACAGCTACAGCATGACATGAAGACAGGAAGACAGATTGATGGGACAAAACAAAGGAACGGGAGAACTGACAGAGTAACAGTTACCTGATTCTTTACAGAACAGGCTAAAGTATACTATATCATAAAGATATTCAACAAATGGTGCTGGGAAAACTGGAAATACATTCGCAGATGAATAAAATTAGATCATTTGAAAATGGATCAGAAATTTTAATTTAAATCTGGAAATTCTGAAACAACTAAACAAAAATATAGAAAATATTTTTCAGTACTAAAGTAAAGAGTAGGCAGATAAAAACGCTGAATATAACTTCAATAGCACAGAAACTAGACTAAGTATCTAGATGGAACTAGATGAAATTAAAATTTTCTACACAGCAAAGGAAACTATTAGTAGAGCACAAACACACTGGCAAGAATGGTAGAGAAATTTTACTGATACTCCTCAGACAAGGGACTAATATCTAAAATTTACAAAGAACTCCAAAAATAAAATGTTGAGGAACTATAACTGCCATTCAACAAAAGAGTCAAATCTAAATGGTATAATGCATGATACCCAATTGACATATCAACATAGACAGGAAAGTTTCACAAGGCCCCACCCTTTTAGAAAGAGCTATGGGTAACCAATGGCTTAGACAGGAAGAATCAGTTTTCTCTACAATTCCCCTCTGATAGGTTACTGTCTTAGTTAGGGTTTCTATTGTTGAAAAAGGATAACGTGACCATGGCAACTCTTATAAAAGGAGAACATTTAATTGGGGAGGCAGCTTACAGTTCAGAAGTTCAGTCCATTATCATCATAGCAGAACATGGCAGTGTGCAGGCAAAAATGGTACTGGCTATATCTTTATCAGAAGACAACAAGGAATGGTCTTTGGCCCTGGAAGTAGCTTGAGCATTGAAGAACTCAAAGCCCATATCCACAGTGATGTACTTCCTCCAATAAGGCCATACATACTTCAATAAGGCCTCATAAAACTGCCACTCTTTTTGGAGGCCATTTTTTCTTTTTTATTAATTTTTTTCATTAAAATGTTTTTTACCATACTCACTACTGCTCCACCTCCTTCCCCTCCTCCCAGTCCTCCCCCAACCTCTTTCCTCTCCAACCATCCAGCCATTCCTCAGAAAAAGCAAGGAATCCCAAGGTGAGTCAGTTTGGTCTGGCATATCCAGTTGAGGTAAAACTGTGTCCCTCCCCCAAGTATGAAGTCTAAGAAAGGTATTCTTCTGCAACATATGGGCTAAGATAAGTGACTTTATGCACCAGGATTTCTGGTCCTACTGCAAGAGACTCCACATCATTTGTCTGTCATCCACATTCAGAGGCTTTAGATCCTTTCCTTGAAGTATCATTAACTGTTATTTCAGAGTCTGTAAGATCCCAATAGCATGTGGTAGCCTACTCTGTGGGTCTCCTCATTATGATCCTAATTCCTTTGCTCATGTAATCTCTCCTCCCTCTCTTCAGATGGACCAGTAGCTCAACCCAATTTTTAACTATGGATCTCTGCATCTGCCTCCATCAGTTGCTGGATGAAGGCTCCAAATGGGAATCAAGGTATTCATTCATTTGATAATAGGGAAGAGCTGTTGAGGCACCCTCTCCATGATTGCTTGGGCTCTTCTTGTAGGTTCATGGAGTTTCTCTCTAATGTCACAATGTCTTCCTCTAATCAAGATATTTTTGCCCACCCTCTCTGTTGTTCTCCCCAGACAACCATCCCATTCTCTCATGTTTTCACACCACATCCTCTTGCTCCCTTCCCCCAGTTTACTCAGAAGATCTTCTCTATTTCCCCTTTCCAGGAGGATCTTTGGATGTCTCTCTTAATTTCCTCCTGTTACCTTATTTCTATGGGGGATGGGCAGTGTTGTGAATTATAGTCTGCTTTTACTTTGCTTTACATCTACAATCCACTTATGAGTGAGTGCATACTATGTCTGTCCTTCTGGATCTGTGTTTCCTCCTTCAGGATGACTAATACTCTTCAGATCAATCCATTTACCTGCAAATTTCAGGATGCCATTTTTTCTGCTGTGTAATACTTCATTGTGTAAATGTACCACTATGTCTTAATCCATTCCTCAGTTGAGGGGCATCTAGGTTGTTTCCAGGTTTTGTTATTATGAATAACACTACTATGAATATAGTTGAGTTGATGCCCCTGCATTAAAAAATGTGCATCTTTTGAGTATTGCTAGATAGTTGGGTATTTGTTTTCCAGAGGAACTACCATACTGATTTCCAAAGTGTCTGTAAAGTTTCCATTCCCACTAGTAATGGAGGAGTGTACCCCTTGCTTGACATCCCTTTCCCTATAGGTTGTCATCTGTGTTTTTGATCTTAGACATTTTGACAGTAATGAGAATGCATCTCACAAATGTTTTGATTTGCATTTCTTTGATGGCTAAAGATGTTGAACAATTCTTAAAGTGATTTTCAACTCTTTGAAGTTCTGCTAAGAATTCCCTTTTTAGCTCTGAACCTCATTTTCTTCCTTTCTTTATTTATTATGAATAAAGTCATATTTTTTATCCATGTATATCCTTGTTCAAGGATCCCTTCCCCCTCCAACCCCTTCCAGTCACTCTCTCTTCTCCACATCACTTTATCTCCTCCCCAGCAAAGACAGGAGAACCCAAGGCCAAAGGTGGCTCAGTTCAGCATCTTCTCCTGGCAGATTCGCTTTCCTTACCCCAACATCAAGACTGAGTCACGTGTTCCTCTAGAGAAAGTGGGATACAAGGTGCCAGTCCAAGGTGTTTAAGATCCCAAGCTGTTCAGTGGTTGTAGTTTCCAGCTTGTACATTCTTTGCTTTTTACTTTTTTGTTTAGAGTCCACTAATGAGTGAATACATTCCCTGCTTATCTTTCTAGGTTTGTGATACCTTGCTCAGGAGGATATTCTCCAAATCCACCCATTTGCCTACAAATATTAGGATGGCATTTTTTCTTACTGCTGAGGTACTTCATTGTGTAAATGTACCACAGTTTGTTAATCCATTCTTCAGTTGAGGGGCATCTAGGTTCATGCTATAATGAATAATGCTGCTATGAACATAGTTGAGCCTTTGGAGTTCGAATGTATAACTTTAGGGTATAAGCCCAGTAGTGGAATTGCTGGATCCTTGAGGAGATTGATCCCCAGTTTTCTGAGAAACCACCTTACTGCATTCCAGAGTGGTTAAACCAGTTTATACTCCAACCAACAATGGAGGAGTGCTCCCCTCGCTAAACATCCTCTCCAGCATAGGCTGTCCTCTGTATTTTTTATCTTAGCCAATTAGACAGGTGTAAGGTGACATCTCAAATTTGTTTTGATTTGCATTTCTCGGATGCCTAAAGATGTTGAACAATTTTTTTTTTTTTTTTTTTTTTTAATGTAAAACAAAACCAACACACTTTAATTAAATAAAAGAAACAGAGGGAAAAGAGTCCAAGGGAAGTCACAAGAACTGGAGAACCACTTGTTTGCACACTCAAGAATCTCATTGAAACTCTTTCTGCATCTTCTGTCACAGGGTTCCCTGTGCCCTGAGGGGAGGGATTTGATGGACATCGCCAGTTTAGAGCTGAGTGTTCCAAGATGTCTCACTTTCCGCATAATGTCTGGTGGTGGGTCTCTCTATTTGTTCCCATTTGCTGTTGGAGGAAGCTTATCTTTCAATGGCTGAGCAAGGCACTGATTTACATTAAAGCAGAATATCATTAGAAATCATGTCATGGCTACATGTTTTCTTAGAACCGTAATATTTGGATTTCCCAGGTTCCTGGACGATCTAGTCTCAGCAGATTCCTGGCCACCTAAGCAGTGTCTAGTATGGGTTCCAAATCATGGAGTGGGCTGTAAGTCAAATTAAATATTGGCTGGTTGCTCCCATAGCTTCACGATACTATTGCACTAGCATATCTTTCAGGTAGGATACCATTGTAGACCGAAGAATTTGTGGCTTTCTAGATGTCGATGTTTCTATTTTGATACCATGTAGAGTAACTTCCTTTACCAAAGATGCTAGAACATAGAGGTGAAAGTTCTATGTAGGTACCAGCTCAACTTCTCCACATTCAGTGAATTGTATAGGGTTCCTTACTCTATACCTAATCTGTGGAATTCAACCCATTGTAGCT
The DNA here is from genome assembly GCA_004025045.1 of Sigmodon hispidus. Classification (NCBI taxonomy): domain Eukaryota; kingdom Metazoa; phylum Chordata; class Mammalia; order Rodentia; family Cricetidae; genus Sigmodon; species Sigmodon hispidus. The sequence goes on from PVIH01020695.1 coordinate 26,305, forward strand.
TGGTTATCATTGACTTAATAGTTAATATCCACATATAATCAAATACATACTATATTTCTCTTTTTTGTTCTAGAGTACCTTCCTCAGGATAATATTTTCTAGTTCCATCTATTTACCAATGAATTTCATGTCAGTTTTTTTAAAAAAAAATCTAGTAATGCTTCATGGTGTAAGTGTATCTTATTTTCTTTTTTGATTTTTTGATAATTTAATAACCAATTGTCTATACAGAAACTTTATCCCATGTATTTTCAAGGTTCCTTTACATAAATCTGTTCATTTTTTGTGTATCATTCTGATTAACAGAAATATGATAATAATGCCAATCAAAGAACCAGGGACTCATACAAATAGCCCTTTTACAATCATCACCTTTTTGTGTGGTCATTTTTTTATATGTTTCGCCAACAATTATTTTATATATTGTTATCGTTACTTCACTTTTCTTTCCTCCATTAGCAGTATCCACCCACCAATGATATTTACCACCTGACCCAGCACATATTTCACAGTACTTGTAATTTTATCTTTTTGTCAATTCTGTTTTCATTAATACTATTTTTTTCCCTTTATTTTGTATTTAAAAAAAAACACAGTAAAAAGAATTTAAAATGTGGAAGAGTTAACAATAACTATATAGAGGATAAGAATGATAAGCATGGCTTATCAAGATGTTGAACAATTTTTCAAGTGCCTTTCAGCCACTTGTAATTCATCTGCTGACATTTCACATTTTAGTTCTGAATCCCATTTTATGATTGGGTTATTCAAGGTTTTGGGCTCTAGTTTCTTGGGTTCTCTATATATTTTAGAGATTGGTCCTCTATCACTTGTAGGGTTGGTGAAATCTTTTCCCATTCTGCAGGCTGTCATTTTGTCCTATTGACTGTGTCCTTGTCTTTACAGAAGCTTTTCAGTTTCAGGAGGTCCTACTTATTGATTGTTGATCTTAGTGTCTGTGCCACTGGTGTTTTATTTAGGAAGTGGTCACCTGTGCCAATTCGTAGAAGGGTATTTCCCACTTTCTTTTCTATCAAGTTCAGTGTGTCTGGGTTTATGTTGAGGTCTTTGATCAACTTGGATTTGAGTTTTATGCAGGGTGACAGGCTTGGATCTATTTGCATTTCTATACACTACCATCCAGCTACACCAACACTGTTTGTTAAACATACTATCTTTATTCCATTGAATATTTTGGGCCTCTTTGTCAAAGATCAGGTGTCCATACGTTTTTGGGTTAATGTCCAGATCTTCAATTCGATTTCATTGATCCACAAGTCTGTTTTTATGCCAGTACCAGGTTGTTTTTATTACTGTAGCACTATGGTATAACTTGAAGTTGGGGATGGTGATACCTCCTGAAGTTCTTTTGTTGAGCAAAATTGTTTTGACAATCCTTTCTTTCCTGTTATTCCAAATGAAATTGACTATTGTTCTTTCAAGTTCTGTAAATATTGTGTTGGGATTTTGATGGGAATTGCATTGAATCTAGAGATGCTTTTGGTAGAATTGCCATTTATACTACATTGATACTACCTATCCAGAAACGTGGGAGAGCTTTCCATTTTCTGATATCCTCTTTAATTTCTTTCTTCAGTAATTTAAAGTTTTTTTTTCAAATATATCTATTATTTCTTTGATTAAGTTACTCCAAGGTATTCAATGCCATTTACAGCCATTATAAATGGTGATGTTTCCTTTATTTCTTTTTCAGCCCTTTTATCTTTAGTTTATAGGAGGCCTACTGATTTCTTTGAGTTAATCTTGTATCTTGCTACATTGCTGAAGGTGTTTATCAGCTGTAGCAGTTCTCTGGTAAAATTTTGTGGGTCACTTATATATGCAATCATATGATCTGGAAATAGAGATAGTTTTACTTCTTTTCCAATTTGCATCCTCTTAATCTCCTTTTGTTCTTTTATTGCCTTAGCGAAAACTTCGAGAACTATATTGAATATATAAGGGGAGAGAGGACAACCTTGTATAGTTCCGGATTTTAGTGGGATTGTTTTGTGATTTCCTCCATTAAGCTTGATGTTCTTAATGTTCTTCTTGTAAATCACCTTTATCATGTTGAGATATTTAACCTGTATTCCTAATCTCTCCAGGACTTTTATCATAAAGGAGTGTTGGATTTTCACAAAGCCTTTTTCAGTGTCTTAGGATATTATCATGATTTTTTTCCTTAAGTTTGTTTATGTGATGGATAACATTTATCAGTTTTTGTATGTTGAACCATCCATGCATTTCTGGGATGAAGCCTACATGGTCGTGGTGGATGATATTTTTTAATATATTATTGTATATGGTTTGTCTAATTTTTTTGAAAATTTTAACATCAATATTCATCAGAGAAATTGGTCTGTAATTCTCCTTCTTTGTTGCATCTTTGAGTGGCTTCAGTATCAGGATAATTTTGGTCTCATAAAAAGAATTTGGCAATATTCCTTCAGTTTGTACTGTGTAAAACAGTTTGAGGAATAATGGTAGTAATTCTTTTAATGTCTGGTAGAATTCTGCACTGAAACCATCTGGACCAGGGTTTTTATTTTTGGGGAGGCTTTTAATAACAACTTCAATTTCCTTAAGGGTTATAGGCCTGTTTAGGTAATTAATCAGATCATCATTTAATTTTGGTAGATGGTACCTGTCCAAAGCGCTGTCCATTTCTTCTAGGTTTCCCATTTTTGTGGAGTATAGATTTTCAAAGTATGACCTGATAATTCTCTGGATTTCCTGGTGATCTGTTGTTATATTTCCCTTTTCATTTTTGATTTTGTTGATTTGGATACTCTCTCTCTCTCTCTCCCTCTCTCTCTCTCTCTGCTTTTTGGTAAATTTGGATAAAAGTTTATCTATCTTGTTGACTTTCTCAAAGAACCAGCTCTTTGATTCATTGATTCTTTGTATTGTATTTTTTTTTTGTTTCAATTGTATCGATTTCAGCTCTAAGTTTGATTATTTTCCTCCATCTACACCTTCTAGGTGAGTTTGCTTCTAATTGTTCTAAGGCTTTCAGATGTGGTGTTAGTTCTCTAGTGTGGGATTTCTCTAGGTTTTTCAGGCATTTAGTGCTCTGAATTTTCCTCTTAAGACTGCTTTCATTGTGTCCCACAAGTTTGGGTACTTTGTGGATTCGTTTTCATTAAATTCTAGGAAGACTTTGATTTCTTTCTTAATTTCTTCCTTGACCCAGAGGGGTTCAGCTAAGTGATGTTTAGTTTCCATGAGTTGGTAGGCTTTCTTTGGGTTTTAATGTTGTTGAACTCTAACTTTAGGCCCTGGTGGTCCGATATGTTACAAGGGATTATTTTCATTTTTTTGTATCTGATATTTGCTTTATGGACAATTATTTGGTCAATTTTAGAGAAAGTTCCATGTGGTGCTCAAAAATAAGTATATTCCATTGTGTTTGGGTGGAAGCTTCTGTAAATATCTATTAAATCCATTTGCATCATAACCTCTGTTAGACTCCTTATTTCTCTGTTGACTCTCTGTCTGGTTACCTATCCAAGGGTAGAAGTGGAATATTGAAGTCTCCCACTATTACAATATGAGAATTGATGTGAGATTTGAGCTTTAGTAGTGTTTCTTTTACATACACAGGTGCCCTTCTATTAGGGGCATAAATATTCAGGATTGAGGTTTCCTCTTGAGAAATTTTTCCTTTGATGAATAAGCAATGTCCATCTTGGTCTCCTTTAATTGATTTTAGTTTAAATTCTACTTTGTCAGATATTAGGATGGCAACCCCAGCTTGTTTCTTAGGACCATTTACTTAGACAATCTTTTCCCAACCCTTTACTCTGAGCCTGTGTCTGTCTTTAAGGTAGAGGTATGTTTCTTGTATGCAGCAGAAGGATGGCTTCTGTTTTTGTATCCACCTTGATAGTGTGTGTCTTTTTATAGGTGAATAGAGTCCATTGATATGAAGGGATATTAGTGACTACTGATTGATATTTCCTGTGATTTTTGGTGGTAACTTGTATGTATTTCTTTTCTCTGGGCTTTTCTTCTACAGGATTATTGAATGCTTACGCTTTCATGGGTGTATCTGGGATCCTTAGGTTGGGATTTTTCCTCTAATGCTTTCTTGAGGGCTGGACTGGTAGACTGGTATTGTTTCAGTCTGACTTTGTCATGTAATATCTTGTTTACTCCATTTTGGTGATTGATAATTTTGCTGGGTATAGTAGTCTAGGTTAGCAGCCATGCTTTTTTAGTGTCTTTGTAACTTCTGACAAAGACCTTCTTGCTTTCATCATTTCCATTAGATAGTCAGAAGTTATTCTGATGGGTCTGCCTTTATAGGTAAATTGGTCCTTTTCTTTTTCAGCTCTTAAATTTTTTTCTTTTTTTCTGTATGTTTTGTGGCTTGATTATTATGTGGCAAGCGGACTTTTTAGGGGGTCATATCTATTTAGTGTTCTGTAAGACTCTTGTATCTTTATAGGCATTTCCTTCTTTAAGTTGGGAAAGTTTTCTTCTATGATTTTATTGAATACATTATCTGCACCTTTGAGCTGGTATTCTTCTCCTTCTATTCCTATTAATCTCAGGTTAGGTCTTTCCATGGTGTCCCAAATTTCCTGAACATTTTGTGTTATGGCTTTTTTGGTTCTAGTGTTTTCTTTGACTGATGTATCCATTTCCACTACTGAGTCTTCCACTCCAGAGATTCTCTTTTCCATCTCTTGGATTCTGTTGGTTATGCTTATCGCGGTAGAAACCCACCGTGAGATATGTTTTAAATGGGGTTTATTTTGTAAAAATCACTTATAAAACAGACACGGTTTTAAGAGAAAATGAAAGGATAAGGTTGCAGCATGCCAGAGCCTTTCTAAGGAAAACTCCTCATCCTCACGCCGTACATCCGAACTCCCGGGCAGCTGGGGCGAACTGCGCACCTGGTCGGGGAACTCTCGCGAGAGAATGATGACTTCCTGTCCTGGTCCTCTCCCTCGAAGGTCTACTTTCGGAATCCTTTTCAGTTAACCATGCCCCACTCGTCTCCAGTCCTATGACGCAATCATTCACATATATAGTTCCTGATTTCCCGCTACATCTCCCCATTTTGTCTAAATAGGAAGGTTCTAAACTAGGTATAAAACTACATACTATAGTGATCATCATAAGGCAGTGTCTGTGAAAGAGAAAGGTACTAACATAAGTGAGGTCAAACTACTGCTAACAAACAACTACAAAGTACAATTTAATATCTAAAATGTTGATACGAGAAAATGCACAGGGATTGCTTTAAGGCTGTTTATCTTAAACAATAGAGTTCTAACACTTGAGTGTCTTTGCTGAAATGTGAAGTAATAACAACCTCAACTATCTAATCTT
>PVIH01020696.1:16003-31848 GCA_004025045.1 Sigmodon hispidus
TTTTTTTTTTTTTTTTTTTTTTTTTTTTTTTTTTTTTTTTTTTTTTTTTTTTTTTTTTTTTTTTTTTTTTTTTTTTTTTTTTTTTTTTTTTTTTTTTTTTTTTTTTTTTTTTTTTTTTTTTTTTTTTTTTTTTTTTTTTTTTTTTTTTTTTTTTTTTTTTTTTTTTTTTTTTTTTTTTTTTTGACTGATATATCTATTTGAACAACTGCATCTTCCACTTCAAGGATTCTACCTTCCATCTCTTGAATTCTGTTTGTTATGCTTGTATCTGTGGTTCCAGCTTTTTTCATCAGGTTTCCTTTTTCCATCTTTGCCTCATTTTGTGCCTTTTCCATTGCTTCTATTTCAGTTTTTAGTTCCTGGCATGTTTCTTTCATTGATTTGTTCATCTCTTCCAATTTTTTGGTTGTATTTTCTCCTATTTCTTTAAGGGAATTTTTCATAGCTTCTTTGAGGGCTTCAATGATCATCATAAAGATATTTTTGGTGTTGCTTCCTTCTATTTCCTCTTCATTGCTCAGTTCAGGTCTTGTAGTTGTAAAACCGCCACTTTCTTCTAGAGTCACCTTGTTGTTCTTTATATATATATATATATATATATATATATATATATATATATATATATTTGCACTGGCCTCTGCCCATGTCTTCAGTGGTTCCCAATTATGTGGCTCCTGGTCAGTTGTGGCAAACAGGCTTGTGTGTCTCCTGTCACCTCTGAACAAGTTCTCTGCTCAATGTTTGACTCTGCTCTGGGCACAGGCTTGAATTTCAAGTCCTCAGTCCTTCCCTGTTGAAGCAGCTGGAGGAGGGGTGGCTATGCAAGTTCCCTTGTCTTAGTAGCAGCTGTGGGAACCCACACAGCCAAAGTTTATCTCTGTGTGTTTCACAGTGTGTGGGGACATGCACCACAGACAGAACCTGGTCCGGGAACCGGAACCAAAACTGGACCACTATTTTCCCTGGCAGGGATTCAGGCTCTGGGGCCTGCTGACCTCACCTCACTCTGGGCAGAGTCTGAGTCTGGCTTCCAGAGTCCTCAGTCCTTCTCTGTTGGAGCAGTTGGAGGCAGGATGGCCATGCAAGTTCCCTTGTCTTAGCAGTAGATGGAGGAACCTTCACAGCCAAAATCTATCTCTGTCTGCTACAAAGTGTGTGGAGACTCACTCCACAGACAGAACCTCGCATATTATAATCCGTTTATGTGAAGTAACACCTTTACAGAGGTGAAAGCTTAGCATTACAGAAAAAAAGGAATAAATTTTTGTATTGGGATTTTTACACATTGAAAATTAAATTTTGTTTTTGCTAACATTGTTATAGCATATTTTTCTTCCCTGCTACTGGACTGTGTGTGCTTTAATATTAACCTCCCAGGTAAGATATGCCCTGTTCAATAGCAGCATCCTTCCAATATGGATAGTAACTGACTTCTAGCCGTATGTCAGTCCTGCTTTAAAGGATGGAATTTATGTCTGTTAGTAGTCTTGTGAAAGCCCTATGGCTAGAAAGTCACAGGCCCTGAATATAAATCTTCCTGGCATTGCTTTTCTATTTCTCCATGTTGTTTCCTGCCTTCTAAATGCTATGTCTGTGCTACTCCTGAACTTACCTGAAATAATTTTTTTACAGCTTGTAGTATTTTAGTAATATATATGTATATATAATTATATATTATAAATAATATATGTAATTAATGTGCTAAGGATCAGTAACTAATCTATTATAGATGAGACATCCATATCAATATCCTTCATACTAGCAGTGTTCTGGGAATGTCTTGAAAGACTTGGTATAAATATATAAAACCCAGAAAATAGGATAACAAGAATGGAAGTTTAAATTTAATTGACCCTCATAATCTCATAAAGATTGGCATTATTAAGAGATGTAAAATTTGTGGAATATATATGACCTTGTTGGAGGAAGTATGTCATTGTAGGGGTGAACTTTGACGTTTTCTTTGCATAAGGTACCTCCCATTGCTTTATGTTGCTTGCAAAATGCAGGACTCTCAGCTACTCTGGCAGCATTGTATCTATGTGAGTGCTGCCATGTTCCTCACCATGATGATAATAGACTGAACTTCTGAAGCTGTAAACTGTCACCTCAATTAAAAGTTTTTCTTTGTAAGTCTTGCAATGGTCATGATGTCTTTTCTCAAAAATAAAAAAGCTTTAAGTAAAACAGAAATCATTACTCAACAACTGGAGTATTGCTGTGTTAGGCCTGACTATGTTCTTCTTTGAAGTAATATGGACTTTCGGGCCTGAGTTAGGAAAGCAGTGAGAGGCTTTAAGTACTGCTTAATGGGATATACTAATGGGAGCATGAGAGACTGTTATTGAATATAATTTGTAGAGATCAAGAGATTTCAAAGAAGAAGAATTAGAGTATGTAGGATACGATATGTAACATATTTGATAATACCTGGAATATCAAGAGAACAACCCACAGTCAAACTAGGCAGAGGTAGTAAACTACATTAGTCTCATCACTGGGGAGATTGTTCTAGATCTCACAAAGTTCTAGTGATAATAGAGCAATGATAACTCACATTTTTCCCATCTCTGGGATCCAGAGGTTCTCTGTGAGTTCAAGGCCAAACAGCCAGACAGTGATGACACACACCTTTAATCCCAACATAAGGAAATCTGGGAGTGGTGACCTAAGCCTTTAATCCCATAACTCCAGGGACAGAGATCTTTCTGTGTTTTGTGAGTTCAAGGCTAACTACCAAATAGAGTATCTCATGCCTTTAATCTTAACTTGGATGGGATATAGCTGAGTGAAAAAGGTATTTAAGGTAGGCTTAGGAAAACAGTAGGCATTAGAAGCCACCAGGAGTGAAGATGAGGAAGCTGGAAGATGGCTGGGTGAGATTTGATTGTGGTGTTTCTCTTTTTGTTATTTCTGCTTTCCCCAATATCTGGCTCTGAGTTTCTTACATACATCCAGAATTCCTGCAACAATGTACCCTAGAGACTGGCTTTGTGATATTTTGGTAAAGAAAATGGCTTTTTGTATTCATCTGAAGAGTCTGTCTGAAGGTACATTGAAGAGCTTTGGATCAATTTCATTGGAAAAAGAAATCTTAAAACAATCTTGTATAGACTTTGTCATAGGGTTATTTGTTGTAATTCTTATGAAAATTTGTAATAAAAGATAAGCTAAACAAGGTAAGTTACAAAATGTAAATTATGAGGAGAAAAAGAGCACTAGGAAGTAGAAAAGATGTAAATTCTGTGCTCAAGGTGATGAACAAAATAAATAAAATATAGGGAGTGGTGACCAGGACAAGATCCCACAAAGCTGTTTTCAATTCATGAAAATAAATTAGAGAAAAGAATCAGGTGTGGTGGGTCACACCTTTAATCTCAACACTGGAAAGGCACAGTTTGAGGCCAGCGTGGTTTATAGAGCTAGTTTCAGGACAATCAATCCTAGGCAATGAAGGACACTTGGTTCTGGCTTTACAATTAAGAATAAAAGAAATAGGTTATGGAATTTGCCTCTGTGCCTAAAAAAGCCCACTGAGACCAGGCATGTTTAAGGGATATCCCTGAATGAAGCTTAGTAGAAAGACCATTTTGAGAAGCTTTAAAGTTGAAACCTGAAAAGCATTGCAGTATCTAAGATGTTAGAGAAGCCATATCCATGACATAGCTACATAGGAGGGCTGCTAACAGAGAGTGGAGCCAGCCCAAAAGAAAGAAGTGTGTTGCAGTCAACAAAGCTGAGAGGAACTGGAGATCTAGAGAGCATTTTGAGATCAGAAATGGAAATGTAGAGTTTAGAGTTAGACCAGCTGGTCTTTAGTTTTACATTGGCACAGTATTTCTTTGTTATGCTTCCTTCCCTGTATTTTGGAATGACAATGTATATGCTCTGCAATTATATGTTCAAAGTTTGTGATCTGCTTTTTGATTTTGATTTTCTTAAAGGATTATAGTTAAGAGATTTTATGAATCGCAGGGAAAAGTTTGAACTTTGGACTTTAACAATTGTTTAGACTGTAATAGAATACAAGGGCCTTTGAAGTTGAACTAATGCATTTTTTTATTATGATATTGTAACAAGCTGTGGAGGTCAGAAAATTTGGAATTTGCAGTTTGAATGGAATTCATAATGAGATTTTGTAATCTCATATTATCATAGAAAGTGACACTATTTTTAAGGATGGCTTCTTTGGAGTGAGTTTGGTCTTATTGAAATTGGAAGAAGTATGTCACTGTGAGTTCAGGTTTTGAGGTTTTCTTTTTTTCTTTTTTTAATTGTTTTTTGAAAATATCAGACTTTATATAAAAAATCAAAACATTCAGGATAAAAAAAATACAATAATAAAACTTCTTTTTTCTTTAAAATACATGAAACATAAAAGATAAAATCTAAAGTCCTCAAGCCAGGTTAGGCTCAGCTACAGATGAACAAAGCACAGTAGGTTACGGCTAATGCCCATGGATGTACTATGGGCACCACAAATTTCTGCTAAGCAACCCTTCTACAGACAAATAAGTTTTTTTGTTTTGTTTGTTTGTTTGTTCTCCTGTGTTTGTGTGTGTGTGTGTGTGTGTGCGTGTGCGTGTGCGTGTGCGTGTGCGTGTGCGTGTGCGTGTGCGTGTGCGTGTGCGTGTGTGTGTGTGTGTGTGTGTGTTTTAAATCACTTTATTCACCCATGCTCAAGATACTCTCCAACATCTCAATCAACTTCTTGTTTCCTGGAAGATATGGAACTCTCAGCTACTTCTCCAGAAGCATATCTGCCTGTATGCTGTCATGTTCCTGCCTTAATGATAATGGACCAAAACTCTGAAATGTAAACAACCACTGTTAGTATTTTGTGTGTGAAAGAACTCACTAGTACACTGCCAAAAGTCAAATTAGATTTATTAAAGGAATGGGTGGGGAAGGGGAAAGGAAGAGAGAGAGAGAGAGGGATAGAGAGAAGAGAACAAAGAAAGGAGAGAAGGTCTCCCATGTGGTTGAGGCTTTTAAAGGGAAATCATGCAGACACGCTAGATGTGGGCATCAGTGGCCCATCAAAGCCTTTGCAGGTGGGACCAGAGCCTCTGCAGGCAGGGGCTTGGCCACACAATTCAAACAACCACCAAAATTAAAAGTTTTCCTTTATAAGCATTTCCACGGTCATGACGTCTCTCATAGCATCAAAAGCTGTAAGACAAGAGATGTTGAATTGTTGTCTTTTTTGATGTTGTTGTTGTGAAATTCTAGGAAGTCTTTGATGTATTTCTTAATTTCTTACTTGACCCAGAGGTGATTCAGTTGAGTGATGTTTAGTTTCCATGAGTTGTTAGATTTTCTGTGATTTTTTTTTTGATTGTTTTGAAGTCTAACTTTAGACCATGGTGATCTGATATGGTACAAGGAGTTATACCTATTTCTTTGAATCTGTTGATATTTGCCTTATAACCTAGTATGTGGTGAATTTTAAAAAAAAGTTCCATGAGGGTGTTGAAAAGTACATAAATTCCTTTTTGTTTGTGTGGATGGTTCTATTTGGGTCAAAACTTCTGCTAGATCCCTTATTTCTCTATTGAGTTTCTATCTTGTTGAAAAGGGTGAAAGTGGAGTATTGAAGTCTCCAACTATTAGTATGTGAGGTTTGATATGAGATTTAAGCTATAGTAGTATTTTTTTTACATATGTATGTGGGTGCCCTTGTGTTAGGGGCATAGATATTCAGGATTAAAATTTTGTCTTGGTGGATTTTTCCTGAGATGAATAAGTAGTGGCTGTCCTGTTCTCTTTTTATTGATTTTAGTGTAAACTCTATTTTGTTGGATATTAAAATGGCTAAACCAGCTTGTTTGTTAGGGTCATTTTATTGGAAATTCTTTTATTAACCCTTTACTCTGAGCCTGTGTTTGTCTTTGAAGTTGAGGTGTGTTTCTTGTATGCAGCAGAAGGATGGCTTCTGCTTTTGTATCCATTGTGTTAGGATGTATCTTTCTATAGGTAAATTGAGTCCATAGATATTACAGAATATTAATAACAACTGGTTGTTATTTTCTATTTCTTTGGTGGTAGCTTGTGCGCATTTACTTTCTTTGGGCTTTTCTTCTGTGGGATTATCAATTGTTCATGGTTTTATAGGTGTATCTGAATTCCTTATGTTGGAGTTCTCCCTCTAGTGCTATTTGCAGGGCTGAATTTGAGAATAGGTATCATTTAAATCTGATTATTTTGTGAAATATTTTGTTTACTTCATGTATAGTGATTGATAGTTTTGCTGGGTATAGTAGTCTGGGTTGGCAGCCCTGCTCTTTTAGTGTCTGTATAACTTTGACCTGGACCTTTTTTTTTTATCATTGTTTCCATTGAATAGTCAGGTGTTATTCTGATGGGTCTTCCTTTATAGGTTAGTTGTCCTTTTTTCATTGCAGCTCTTAATATTTTTTCTTTGTTCTGTAGATTTAGTGGCTTGACTATTATATGGTGAGCAAATTTTTTGTGGGTCTAGTCTATTTGGTGTTCTGTAGGTTTCCTGTATCTTTATAGTCATTTCTTTCTTTAGGTTGGGAAAGTTTTTTGTATGATTTTAATGAATATTTTATCTGTGCCTTTAGCTTGTGTTCTTCTCCTTCTTCAAGTCCAATTATTCTCAGGTTTGGTTTTTTTTATTGTGTCCCAAATTTCCTGGTCATTTTGTGTTCTGTTTTTTTTTTTGTTTGTTTTTTTTGTTCATTTGTTTGTTTGTTTTTTTGTTTTATTTGTTTTTGTGTTTTCTTTGACTAATATATCTATTTCTACCCTAGTATCTTCCACTGAAGAGATTTTCTCTTTCATCTTTTAGATTCTTTTGGTTATACTTGTATCTTTAGTTCCAGTTCATTTCTTTAGATTTTTCTATTTCAAACTTTTCCTCATTTTGTGCCTTGATTATCGCTTCTATTTCAATTTTAATTCCTAGAATGTTTCTTTCATTTGTTGGTTCTCTTTTTCTTCATTTTCTTTTCAAGATTTGTTTGTATTTTCTTCTATTTCTTTAAGGTAATTTTTTTATGTTCTCTTGTAAGGCTTCTATAATCTTCATAAAGGTATTTGTATTGTTGTCTTCTTCTGTTTTCTCTTCATTGCTCTGTTCTGGTCTTCGTGTTATAGAACCACCATCTTCTTCTGGTAGTGCCCTGTTGTTCATTATATGAATTCTTGCACTGGCATCTGCCCTTTGCTTCCTTGGTTCACACCTACTCAGCTTTTAATCAGCTCTTAGTCAGTTGTGGGTCCCGGGGTTGCATGTCTCCAATCTGCTCTGGACACAGGGTCTGTATGATCTCTTACTGTGCTAAGGACACAGGCTCTGCAGAATCTTACCATTGTGATGTTAGCATGTGAATGTGATGATGTAGCTTTCTTTGAAGGTGATGGTTGGCCATGGGATGTCCCTCCTGCTGTGTGTTTTGGGGAGGGGGAGTGCTGGTGTGGTGTTCCCTCAACTTTGTTTGATTTAGGGCAGGACCAGTTATGGAAGCAGTGCTGGGGATGTGTCCCTGGCTTTGGAGAGGAGGTCTCTGGGTGGCTTAGGAGTTGAAATGCACACATCTTTTACTCTCCTCTCAGCATGGGTTCTGCAAGTTCTTTAAATGTTCATGTGTGATGACCAGTTTCTCCTTTTTTTAAAGAAAGTCAAACTTACCACACTTAAATGAACAGAAATTCTATCATCTTAACCATTTCCAAAAATAAAGTGAATTACCCCCTCATCTCAGATATAATTTCTGTCATAAAATTTAAGAAAAAAAACAGTAGGAACAAAGCTATAATCACATATTCTAATTTATAAGTTCATAAACAGAATATTTCTATAGAGTTGTTGAGAAAAAAAATGTGTTATTATGTAACTCAGTATGGTGAATTGTTATAAAGCTGAAAATAGAATCACCATAAGCTTCCCAATAATAGTTCTGGGTCAGTGCCTAATTATGCTGTTAGCATATCATAGAGATATAACTGCTGAGTTATAGAATTAGCCTCAGTTCTCATAAACATATACCTCAATAAAGAAAATATGCATATTCAAAGAACATATATTCATTATATGCTCTATGAACTATGAATTTTTGTACTAGAAAGTACAGGAAATAAAAAATTGACTGAGGGGGACTTTTTGATTAAGGCTCTTTTAATTTTAATTGCAGAATTATGCACATTTTGCCACATAACATTTATTATGACTATACAATGTTTGAAGCTGAATTCATCAGATCAATTAAAATTGAAAAAGAGTACTATCATAAGCTAAACAACAAATATATATAGAGGCAATTCAGTGCAGAAATAAATAATGCTTAAGTAAGTGGGTTTTATTTGGGTTTTTGAACAACAGTTAAATATTTTGTTTTGTGACTGGATTTCTTTATTTAAAAGCCCTGTCTGCCCTAGATGTTGCTTTTTAGACTATTCTGGCCTCAAAGCCATAAAGATCCCCCAGCCTCTGCCTACTGAGTGCTGGAATTAAAGAAATGTGCCACCACTCCTGAATGCTTAAGTAGATTTTACATCATGAACAAACAGAAGTTAAAAAAAGTTTGAACAATTATAAAAGTTGGCACATGCATGAGCATAATGAAATATAGAGTCATAATACAAGAGAAGAAAGTGTTTGTGTAATGCTTAAACACTATTTGTGGTTTCTAGATTCATAACATGACACTGTAAAACCTATAATGAATAAGACAACACTATCCAAATAATTTGATAATAGAAAACTATAAATTTACTAATTTTAGTTTCTTAGAAACTCATTATAAATACTCTCTCAAATTTAAGTTGATGCACAAGAGAAATGATCCCCAGAGATTTGTAGGTCCTTATTTAATAACAATCCACATCTGAAACCAAAATAATTAGAGTAGAATAAGTGTAGCTGCATGAAGAAAACAAGAGTATATAAAACACAAGAGGTAAAATTACTGTTTGATTTCACGTGGATATATAAAGTAAGGTAAGCTCGGATTCATTGGCTGCACTATTTACCAAAGATACTTCTGACTTTCAGGATTGAGATGATCTTAAAACACCAAAGAAAAGTTCATGATCTTATTCTGAAAATGATCAACCCATTAAGTAGGTCTTTCTTACCTCTGTTCCTCTCAATAATTTACTTTGAAAAATTAGACATTTGTCAAATTGTAGTAATGATATATCGGGACAAAAATTGATTGTATATATCCTGGAAATAACCACAGAAAGAACAAGAGAATGTTATCATATTTATTTATCAATGTGCTTTTTTATTATGTTTTCAATTTTTTCATGCATTTCTATGTACCACATGTATGTCTTGTGTCTATGTAGACAAGAAGAGAATATAATAGCTCCTGCAATTAGCTTTCGAAATGTTAGTGAGACACCTTGGGCCACTGAGAATAGAACTCAGGAATAACAGGTAATGCTCTTATTGGCAGCCCATAAATCTAGGGACTTCAATGTGATAATTTATGTTCAACAGTGAATGAATGAATCTAGAAGGTAGATAATACATTAGAATATGAAAATGTACTTTTAATGTACTGTTAGAGAGTGTTTAGAAAGTATCATGAGATTAGATTTTTTAAAATTATACAGAACAATTAATCATTGTGAGAGTTTCATTTTATTCTGTGAGTTGTTTTGCTTACATTCACGTATATTGCTCAGTCACAAAAATAGCTAGTAAATTGGGTGTGCTGAAAGGTCCAGGTTTACCATAAGTGCTAATAAAGGGAAATCAGACAAAACACAAGTGAACAACATAACAGGAAAATCTGGCATAAAAAGAAAATAGTTTTATAGGAGAAAGAGAATACTCTTCTGCTATTTATGATTACCATAATTATTACCTTGGTGGATTATGCAATATAATAATGCAACTCTTAATTCTTATTAAAAAAGAATCTGCTTTAAGAAAATTATCTTTGGTGGATATTTACTTCATGCCTCAGTTTTAATGTTGTGTTGCTTTTTGTTTTTGTTTTTATTTTTGTTGTTGTTGCCTGTTTCTTCCCATATCTATGAGTGTACATACTTAAGAAGGTAAGATTTTGATGTCAGAAATAATTTCCAGTTGACCTTCTAATTAACACGCCAAATCATGGTCTCAGGAACAATTGCAGAACTCAGTGAGATAGCTAGTATAGATATCATCTTTCTGTAGATTCTGTCTCTGTCTTTGAAGGATGGAATAATTTAAGGGCTTCCACACATCAACATTATCTTGAGTTTCTAGAGATATGAACTCTGCCTTCAAAGTAGTAAGCTGCAAACATAAAACCATGGATCCTTCATCAAGCAGAATCACAGCCTATGGATTTCACAATGCAAGAAGCAAAACTTCTTTTGAATAATAATTAAAGAAACACTTCAAATAAAATCTGTGGATGTAAAGACTGTGTTGATAAAAATAAAACAAAGGTAATAAGCAAACATAAAAACATTTTTAAGAAGTTTGTAGTAAAATCATACTTTTAAGAGTAAAGCTCAAAGATGTAGTTTTTCTACATTGTGCTCATATTTGTAATGTAAGCATCTCATAATCTTGCCAAATTATACCTGAGTCTTGTAAAAATAAATCTCATACCATGGGTTTGTTTTAACCACACATCATGTTAAAAATCTCATGTTGTAGTTAAAGAGCAAATTATGGTAAATGGCTGTTTAAAAAAATATTCATTTATCTCATCCAGCCAACATAAGAAAACTGAGAACTTAAAAAAGTAAACGTATTAAACATATGGAATTTGTTTTATCTACACACAAAGAGCAAAATTCAAATATTACAATTACAGAATTTGTTCTCTTAGGATTTTCTGATGTCCCTCATCTTCAGTGGATGCTGTTTGGGATATTTTTACTCATGTATTTGACTATTCTGATCTCCAATTCCATTGTTATGCTAATAACAAGAACTGACCCTACTCTGCAGACCCCAATGTACTTTTTCCTTAGCAACTTCTCTTTTGTAGAAATCTGCTATGTAACAGTCACCATCCCAAGGATGCTCTTGGACATTAGTACCCAAAAAGGTACTATTCCATTATTATCCTGTGCTGTACAACTCTGTTTTGTCATCATGCTTGGAGGTATGGAGTTCCTTCTTCTGACAGTCATGGCCTATGACCGTTATGTAGCCATTTGCAATCCTCTGCACTATCCCTTGGTTATGAACAACAAGGTCTGTGTGCAACTTGTAGCTGCTTGTTGGATCAGTATTATCCCAGTTGTGACTGGACAAACTTATCAGATTTTCTCTTTGCCTTATTGTGGATCTAACAAAATTAATCACTTTTTTTGTGACATTCCCCCACTACTCAAGCTTGCTTGTGGAGACACATTTGTGAATAGTTTAGCAATCTATGTTGCTTCAGTGGTGTTTATCATGGTTCCTTTTATGTTGATCATTGTGTCCTACGGCAAGATTATCTGCAACATTCTAAAACTGTCATCAGCTGGAGGACGGTCTAAAGCCTTCTCCACCTGCTCATCTCATCTTATAGTTGTGATTTTATTCTATGGAACAGCTACTATCACATATGCACAACCAAAATCAAATCAATCAGAAAGCATGGGGAAGCTGCTATCTCTTTTCTACACCATTTTGATCCCACTGTTGAATCCCATTATATATACACTGAGAAATAAGGAGATCATGGTAGCACTAAGAAAATTACAATCTAAGTTATCAACAATTTAAGTAAGAACACTCAAAATTGCAGAAATTGTTTCCTTACATGTTTTTTCTGTATGTATGGCACATAATCATTGTTAAATTTGTTTCTGTACTATCCAGTAATAATAATATTATGTCTCATGTCAAGTGAACTTTGTTAGACAGACTTTAGTTAAGTAGCCCTATAGCAATCCAGAAAAAAATTAAAATAATTTTAATGTCAGGAATCAACATTTTAACCCTAGGGAGAAGGGAAAAATGAGTTTCTACCTCTAAATGAGGAGCTTTTTACAGTTAATATGTTCTTGGACAGAGAAAATCACTTTTTAACGGATGTAGTGGTCCCAGGTGGTTATACTCAAACTACAGTAAATGATCCTGTACCCAGGGACACACATTTGGCTGCATGGATATATAAATTAAAGATTTATAAGGTGAGGACATGTAACAAAATAGAGATAATTGTATTATTTAGAAAATGCGTAAATAGTGAATGTGATCAAAATATATTGTATGGAATACTCAAATATTTAAGTAAAATAAGTTTTTTTCATGTATTTGTGCTATATATATTGCAGAACTATAATTTACATCTCAAATTTGTATATAATAAAAATAGTCAAAAATGTCAATGTGATCTTGATCTTGAAAAAAAATTAAAATTAGTTAATTTTTCATGCTGAGGATTGCAATTAAATATAAAGAGCAGAGTTTCAAACCATGGAGTAGAGTTATAATAGGTCAAAATAACCATGACATTTCATCAAGTACCCAAAGCAGAAACACTTAGGTGATAGCACACTTAAAAAAAATCCAAAATAGTATGAAAATATTATTTTCTAATAAAACTTTTCTGTTGATAGATTTTTTCACCATTAATGTGGATAAAACTATGTCAAAATAAGATGTAAAAGAAAAATTTATTGGTAAAATTATTATTCCACTCCAAGAAGTTTAATGTGGATGGTTGTGTTTTTCTGCCTTCTGTTTCCCTGGCCTGTTGTTCCAGGGCAAGAGGGCAAGAGGCAGCAGTGGCCAAGAAAGCTGTGTTTGTGGCCCATGAGTACAAAACACAAATAGTCCTTTGGTTCAGCAGACTTAGATGAATCAGTTCAACTGTATTATAGAGTATAAGGAATATATAAAATTTGGGAGCCTAAAGACAAACCCTAATTTGCATTAATTGGTATCTTCCTATCATAAGGCACTTAGTGTATTACTTATCATATGTGCACCAAGAAAGACTTCCAAAGTGTATCTATATCAGGTTTGAAGTTAAATATAAATCAGACACCTGATTTAAAGACAGCTTTCAGAGATGGCCAGTCATCCTAGCCCAAAAATTTTCTTCAGATAAGGGCAGATGAAGGCCCCATGTGTACAAGCTATTGAGATAAGCTGCCATGTAATTTGAGGGATAACTTCTACGATGCAGAAATATTTTCCATTAGGTTAAAGTATAAGAATAAATGAAGATCAGTTTTAAAACTACAATGTGGGATAGTGGCCAGTCCAGTATACAGGGAAGTCTTTGACAAATCCAATATTTCTTCATGATAAAACTCCTGGAGACATCAGGAATACAAGGAAAATACCTAAATATAAAAATACCTAAATATAATAAAGGCAATATGCAGAAGCCAACAACCAACATCAAACTAAATGGAGAACAACTCAAAGCAATCCCACTAAAATCAGGAACAATAAAAGGCTGCTTTCTCTCTCATTATATATTCAATATAGTTCTCGAAGTTCTAGCTAAAGCAATAAGAAAACAAAAAAAGCTTATGGGGATACAAATTAGAAAAGAAGAAGTCAAATTGTTTCTATTTGCAGATAATATGATCACCTATATGACAGATATCCAAAATTCTACCAGGGAACATCTGCAGCTGATAAAAACCTTCAGCAATGTAGCAGTGTACAAGACTAAGTAAAAAAAAAAAAAAAAAAAAAAAAAAAAAAAAAAAAAAAAAAAAAAAAAAAAAAAAAAAAAAAAAAAAAGCCCTCCTATACACTAAAAATTAAAGAGCTGAAAAACAAATAAGGGAAACATCACCCTTTATAATATCTGCAAATAGGGCTGGAGAGGTGGCTCAGAGATTAAGAGCACTGACTGTTCGTCCTGAGTCCTGAGTTCAATTCCCAGCAATCACATGGTGGCTCACAACCATCTGTGATGACATCTGATGCCTTCTTCTGTATACTGTATACATAATAAAAAAATAAATCTTATGGGGCTGGAGATATGGCTCAGTGGTTGAGAGCACCATTTGCTCTTCCAGAGGACCCGGATTCAATTCCCAGCACCCACATGGCAGCTAACAACTCTCTGTAGTTCCAGTTCCAGGCAAGCACCAAGGCAAATAAATAAGTAAATAATAAATAAGTAAAGTTTTATAAAAAAAATCTGCAAATAATATTAAATATTTTGGCACAAATCACTGAAGAAATTTGAAGAGAATATCAGAAAATAGAAAGATCTCCCATGCTCCTGGATAGGTAGAATCAACATAATGAAAATGGCAATATTAACAAAAGCAATCTACATATTCAATGCAATCCTCATAAAAATCACAACACAATTTTTGACAGACCTTGAAAGAACAATATTCAATTTCATATGTAATAACAGGAAAGCCAATATTGCCAAAACAATTCTGCTCAACAAAAGAACCTCAAGAGGCATCACCATCCCAAACTTCAAGCTATAATATAGAGCTACAGTAATAAAAGCTGTCTGGTACTGGCATAAAAACAGACTTGTGGATCAAAGGAATCTAATCAAAGACCTAGACATTAAACCACCCACCTACAAACACCTTATCTTTGACAAAATTTATATTCAATGGAAAAAAGATAGTATTTTTAACAAATGGCGCTGGCATAACTGGATGATAATATGTAAAAGAATGCAAATAGATCCAAGCGTATCACCCTGCACAAAACTCAAATCCAACTCAAACCCAGCCATACTGAACTTGATAAAGAAAAGAAAGTGGAAAAACCCTCCAATACAATGGTACAAATTACCACTTCCTAAATATAATACCAGTAGCACAGACACTGAGAACAACAATTAAAAAATGGGACCTCCTGAAACTTACGAAGCTTCTGTAAGGCAAAGGACACAGTTAATAAAACAAAATGATAGCCTACAGAATGTGAAAGGATCTTCACCAACCCTACATCTGACAGAAAACTAATCTCTAAACTATATAGAGAACTCAAGAAACTATAACCCAAAACCAATTAGAAATGAGGTTCAGAGCTAAAAAGGGAATCCTCAACAAAAGAATTACAAATGATTAAAAGGCACTAAAATATTATTCAACATCTGCCAGCAAAATGGAGGGATTTGGAGAATATCCTCCTGAGCAAAGTCTCACAAAACCAGAAGGATAATCAGGGAATTTAGTGGACTTTAACCAAAAACATTCTTTTTTTTTTCATTGAAAGATAATGAATGAATAAAGTGATTTAAAACACACACACACACACACACAAAGAAACTGGTTTGACTGTAGAAGGGTTGCCTAGCAGAAATTTGTGGTGGCCATAGTGCATATGTGGACATTAGCTGTGAGCTACTGTGCTTTCTTTATCTGTAGCTGAGCAAAACTTGGCTTGAGAAACTGTACATTTTATTTTGTATGTTTCAACTATTTTTGAGAAAAGAGAAGCTTTTTGTTATCTATTCAGAATGTTTTGTTTTTTTATATAAGGTTTGATACTGATTTTCAAAAAACAATAAGACCATCAGGTGACTAACATCTTCCTACCACAAATACTTTTATCTCTTGACTTTATGTCCCACTCTATTCCTCTAAACAAATTTTCAAACAAAAATTACTACCTGCTGTTAAGACCAAGAATTTTGGTTTTGTGTAAATTATAAAAAGTGTATATTGCCATGTAATATTACTAGATAATGTTGTAGCTTGTCTTTTTTCCATTTGTCTATAAAAAAAAGTTTATGTGTTCCTCCAGGTGGCGTGGGATCCAAAGGGTCAGTCCAGGGTGTTTCTGATCCCAAGCTGTTCAGTGGTTGTGGTTTGCCGCTTGGGCATGTTTGGCTTTTTTTTTTTTTTTCTTGTTTGTTTGTTTAGAGACCATTAGTGAGTGAGTACATCCCCTGCTTATCTCTCTGAGTTTGTGAGACTTCGCTCAGGAGGAT
>PVIH01020697.1:9630-31747 GCA_004025045.1 Sigmodon hispidus
AAAAAAAAAAAAAAAAAAAAAAAAAAAAAAAAAAAAAAAAAAAAAAAAAAAAAAAAAAAAAAAAAAAAAAAAAAAAAAAAAAAAAAAAAAAAAAAAAAGAAGAGAAAACAACAGAAGAGATGAGAAAAGAAAAAAAAAGAAAGAAAATTTAAGAAGCTATTTTTAATGTCATATGCTGTGCTTCTAATTTATTTGTTATACAACGGTAAGAGAAACCAAGTACATTTATATCATATACTCCTCAAACTGAGCAATATCTCCCAAACCAAAGACAGTGTCAAAAAGCCTCTGGACAGCCCATCGCACACACCTTTACTCAACACTTGGGAGGCTGAGGCAAAGCCACTCTGATCTTCACAGTGAGTTTTAGAAAAAACAAGACAAAAGACAGAACAAGCAATACAGACATCATGTTACTATCATACATCAAGAACATTAATAAGCTATGGCTATACTAGGTAAATCTGCTCTTACAAGATCAGTCCAAACACTGGCAAAAAGCCTAAAGCAGTGGTTCTTGACCTCTTCAGCTGTCAAACAACCCTTTCACATGGGTCACATATTAGAAATTTGCGTTATGATTCTTAATGAGAAAATTACAGTTGTGAAGTAGCAACAAAAATAATTGCTTGACTTGGTGTGGTGGCAGATGCCTTTAATCCCAGTACTTGGAAGGCAAAGGCAGAGGATCTCTATTGAGTTCAAGGCCAGCCTGGTCTAAAAAAAATGGTATTCCAGAATAGCCATAGCTGCTACACAGAGAAACTCTGTCTTAAAAATAAATAAATAAACAAACATATAAACAAACATATAGCTAGATAGATAGATAGATATCTAGATGATTATGTGACTGGGGTCACCACAACATGAAAAACTATATTTAGGACATAAGGAAGAATAAGAAGCACTGCCATGAAGGATGAACTCTGAATGTACCTCGTTCTCTGTATATAGGCCTAGCATCTCTCGGTCTAGCTGCCACAGCAGCTGGCTCTCAATGGGCAGGTCCACAGTGCTGGTCTTCACTTTTGCCTTCTTGGCTTGAGGTGGTTGGTCCATCTTTTTATCTTTTGATCCAGCTTGAGAGGTCTAAAGAAAAAGAAACCATGAAGAACACAAGCATACAGACTAACCTAAATTTAAAAATGAATCAAGTCAAAGCAACTCATGATTATATCATCTAGAAAATTAAAAGTGAATCTATCATATCTAGAGTAGTAAATTCAGAAGGAAAATATAATGGTGGTTATTAGGGGTCTGGGAAAGAATTTTCTTCTGCGAGAATAAAGTAAAAGTAAAAAGTGAGCACTACAGGGCTATATGTACAACTAAAAATGAAAAACAGCTAACATACCTAACAAGCCCCTGCAATCTCACAGTCAATATACTGACCATAGTGCACTGTACCCACCACTTGAACAGCAGAGGCTGAGGCATCACGAAGTTCAAGGCCAGCTAAGCTATGTGAGACCCTGTCTCAAAAAAAACAAAACAAAAAGTACAAAAAAACAAAGAAAAAAACCACCACCATCACCATTTCCAAAGCTATGGAAAATTTGTTCAATAACAGGAAAATGCATAGGTCACATATTTTAACCACCACATGATTCTTGCTTACGCAGTGGAGATTCTAATGTTTCAGTGCCATAAATAAAAGTAAACATGAAGGCAAAACTTAGGCAGGCTATAAAAGACTTTAAAATGTTACATGATCATTCAGACATTTTACACAATGTATCTAAACAGTTTTCACAGGAGTATCTGTGTGTATATGAATGCATAATTATGTATTCATGGGAGAACAAGCAGCTAGTATGCACAGGTACCTGTGGAGGCCAACCAGCTATCTTCCTGGCTCTCAGGATTAAAAAATCCTATCACCTCTATTTATTTAGAGATACATGTGTGTGCAGATGTGCCACAGCACACATGCAGGGGTTAGAGGACAACTTGTGGGAGTTAGTTTCCTTCTTTACCATGCGGCCCCCATCTCGGGTTGGCGGGTTTGGTGACAAGCACCTACTGAGACGCCTTGTCAGTCTGACATTTTTGAGACGGGTTATGTTCCCGAATCAAGGGCTTACCAATTCAGCCTGACTCACAGGCCTCAAGGGAGTCTTCTGTCCCCAGTTCACCTTCTACAAGAATGCACTGCTGCACCTAGCTTTTTTAAAAATTGCATTCTTAAATTTTTATTTGCATGTGCACATGCATATATGCTATGGTACAAGACAATCTGTGGGGAATTAATTCTCTTTCCACCATGGTCCAAGAGATCCATCCAACTCAACAAGTTGTTTAGTTTTACAACAAGTGCTGGCCCTGTCACTGTTACTGACTGACCCATCTTGCTCCCCTTGGTGGCTGCTTCTGGTTAGGCACCATTTCATACTTCACAAAGTAAAATAGTAGCCACAATGAAAGAAAACTCAACTAGAATATTGTATTATGTCCCACACTAGTGTTTACCACTCTAAGGACACAATATTCAATAGGGTACAGCATGTGAAAAATACTAAAGTATGTACACTAGCTAGCATCAAACCAGATGTTTCTCAATTACAAATGTGTCAGAACAGTAAATCATCAAAATTTCCCTTCACATAGGGCAGTGGTGTCACACACCTTTAGGTCAAGCATTGGGAGGCAGAGGTAGGCAGATCTCTGTGAGTTAGAATTTGAAGCCAGCCTGGTCTACGTCGCAAGTTCTAAAACACCCAGAGTAAATACTTAGCAAAATTTGAAAAAGAAATTTTATGTCTCGCTGCTTCATCAGCAACAATTATCAATGGCATATGTTCTTTTTAACTTCCCAAAACACACAGAAGTAAGTAGTAGTGTATAATCTGAGTCCAAGACCACCCTGGGGTTTGTAAGACAGAATCCTAAGGCTGTACCTCCATCTCCTCAGACTCCGTCTTGTTTTCTGCTGGGGTCTGTGGCTGCTGCTCTTCAGCAGGTGGCTCCTCCTGATCCACTTGCATCTTCTAAAA
Organism: Sigmodon hispidus; assembly: GCA_004025045.1. Taxonomy (NCBI): domain Eukaryota; kingdom Metazoa; phylum Chordata; class Mammalia; order Rodentia; family Cricetidae; genus Sigmodon; species Sigmodon hispidus. The sequence continues at coordinate 12,624 of PVIH01020697.1, forward strand.
ACAGTCAAGTTAAGCACTAAACCAGAAGATTCTAACAAAAAACTAGGCAACGTTCAGTGACTCTCAAAGTCATACTGTATAGAATTCTCGTTGACTTCTCAGTGACCAGCACACTGAGGCTCAAAATTCCAACTATGCACAAGTTACACAGAACATTAAGTACTCCTCTCTGGAGTTCAACACAACAATGAAGTGCTTCTCCTGCCCAACATGCCCAACCTTGTATGGAGTAGAGTAACTACGAAATTGCTTGTGAAGCATAAGGCACTGAGAAGAGTGTGGCAATACAAACTCAGAAGCAAACTTGAGCTTCCTCCCACACACTTCCTTCCAGAGCCTTCACTTTGTCAAGAGTTCCTACACCAACAGTTTCAATCTGTATATAAAAGAGGTGTGTGGAGCATCTAAAACAAGAGTCTATGGGAACAGCCCAACATATTATGCAGAAGGTTCCCATACACACCACTTCTAGGGAAGAGCCAGGCTTTTGGAGTCTGATGTACAAAGACCTACATTTATCAAGAATGCATAATCTTTTGTACCTTTGAAAACCACTGGACTTAAGAACATTTTCCAATGATAAGTAATAGTTTAAGATATGAAATGGTCTGAAGGGAAGAGCCAACTGAGTTCATTTCCATTTCAGTGAAAAGTAAAAGTGGGCAGAGTGGGGAGTGTATAAACGCACTCAGTGCTCCTGGCTGGCCAATCTAAGTGTATAAAACGTCCAGGTTACCTCTTCTTCCTTTGCATTCTGATCGGTCTCCATCGGCTCCTCATTTTCCTCAGACTTGTGCACTTCTACTAAGGACGCACTGGACACACTGAAAATGCCATGGACATTGACCCGAACCTTGACTTTCACTTTTGAGCTGGAGCCATCAGACTGTGAAGTGACTTTCTGAACTGAAAACTGAGCTAGGGATATAGGAAAAAATGCAAGTGAATGCACAATATAAGACTCAACTTAAACTTCCTTAATAAGATAACCAGGCTCCCAGGTATCGATTATTTCTCAGCACAGTAGCTTTCTCTTTCCTCTCACACACAGTTTGCTCTTACCACCCACACACTAAGGGCTCAGATGTCTCCTGCTGGTTTTCCCTTTTCTCCAGTCACCTAGTTCTTCTGTGTATGCTGTGCCAGGTAGTGAAGTGCCCAATTTTCACAATTTACTTTTAAAAATTTCCAGTTTGTTTCATTTCCTAAGAAATTATCATTTGCAAATCTCATACCTACAACAAGGGTTTTTTGGGGTTTTTTTAAGTTTTTTTTCCTTAAAAGTCTGAAAACTGTTTTATTAGAGTTAAAAAAAGAAAAAGATTATGAGACAGACAGCTGTCCATCTTGGCAGTTGCCTGAGACTAAGAGAAAAAGCCAGTGGAGAGGTCAGCCACAGAGTGGGAGTTTCAGAGGACGAGTAGAAACCCAGTGTGTTAGTGAGAGCATACCCAAAGCTAGGACAGCACTGAAAAGAAAAGGATGTACAAGTTAGCCCTTCTGGGTATGATTGTCATCATCCTTCTTATCTTAACAAATAGAAAAGCAGGGCAGCATTTCCACAGGCCACTGAGGCTACTTCTGCTCTTGACCCAAAGCACAGATCTTACTCACTTTTCAAATCATAACAATTCCTTGTTTGTAAAGACTCTAGTCAACTTGGTTCCAAATTCTAGAAGAGACTGATACTGTATAACAATTGTGTGATTTCTGTGCAAATCTTGTAATTCTATATTAGAACTGAGCTGAACTCCATAATCAGGACCACCTTACAGTCACCCACAATGTGCACTCACCCCAGGAATCCTGCCACGCAACCCGACTCCATTAAACAGAGAACCCTCTGACTGCTTCTATACCCAGTACTATGGACAGAAGACGTTTGCTTTTAAAGTATAAATCACCTAAATTTCTGAATAGTCTGTATTTCTTTCTTTTAGTACTCCCAAGCAAAGATAAGTTTTTGTTAGAATTTCAGTTTCCGGGGCTGGAGAGATGGCTCAGCAGTTAAGAGCACCGTCTGCTCTTCCAGAGGACCCGGGTTCGATTCCCAGCACCCACATGGCAGCTAACAACTGTCTGTAGTTCCAGTTCTAGGCACACACCAAGGCAAATAAATAAATAAATAAATAAATAAATAAATAAATAAATAAATAAATAAATAAGTAGATAAATAAAGTTTAAAAAAAAGAAAAAAAAGAATTTCAGTTTCCAATTCTACTTACCAATAGCTGGATCTGGATAGGGCAAATCCTGAGGAGAGCTATAGTAGGCCTCAAGAGTGAAAGGTTCCTTTCTATAAAAGGTGAGAACTTTGGAGAAAGGAGCAGCATGATTTTGGGGGAAGACTTCACAGTCACTAGGTAGAAGAAAAGACAAAAAACACACATTCATAGCAATTTTTTAAAGATTTATTTATTATGTATACAGTATACAGAAGAGGGTACCAGATGTCATCATAGATGGTTGTGAGCCACCATGTGGTTGCTGGGAATTGAACTCAGAAACTCTGGAAGAACAGTCAGTGCTCTTAACCTCTGAGACTCTCTAGTCCTATTCATAGCACTATTAAAATATTCCATTCTTTTAGTCTATTTTATTAGGGGGATGTTTCATTGGTCTACACACATTGAGGTAAGGACAGCCTTGAGCATCAGTCCTTGCCTTTCACCTTATTTGAGATAGGACCTCTATTTACTGGCTCCTAACAGGCAAGCATCTGGGGGTTCACCAAACTCCAGCTCCCATCTCACCTGAGCTCTACATGGTTCTGGAGATTTGTAAGCAGGTCTCGGGCTTTCATGACAAGTGTTTTACCTGCCTATGTCCTCAACCCAAATCCATGATATTCTTAACACTTTGGTACATGTATCCTAGGATTATAATTACTGAATAATCCTAGTTTCTCCTTATGGCTATTCCTTCCAGGTTATTCAAGGGAAGCTAGAGAGATGGCTGAGCAGCTAAGAGCATTAGCTAGCTGCTCTTCCTGAGGACATGGTTTCCAGCACCCATATGTTGGCTTACAATAGTTTTTAACTTCATTTCTAGGGAATCCAATGTGCTCTTCTGGACTCCTCATATACCAACCACAGACATGGCATACAGGTGTATGCAGGTAAAGCACACAAAACCAAAACTCAACTCTTTAAAGAGAATTTTAAAAAGAAATATACCCAATAAACATAAAAGGGCACCAAGTCTCAATGGGAAAGTATTGAAGATTAAATGACGGGGCACTAATTTATTCATGTCTTAACCTCATGTAGCCCAGCCTGACCACATACTCATAATGTAGCTAAAGATAGCCTTTCTCACTTGATTCAACAGCCACCCTTCACTGCTCACATGCTAGATTACAGGGATTCACTACTATTCCTGGCAATGAATTCACACTGACAACTGTCACTTTGTTTCAAGCATTTGACAAACATGCACTAAGAAAGGACAATGCCATTACCTAGATTAAACATCCAAGTGAGTATATACGAATACAATTGGATTGATAATGTATTACCTTGACCCTTCTTCAGCTGGAGAATTCCATCTCAAAGATATTGGATATGCCACCACATCAGTGATAGAAAATTCTCTCACTTTGAAAGCCGGTGATAAGATTGCACACTGGAATGATAATTTTAAAATTTTCATTGATCCAATCTTCAAGAGGCAATCATTGATTTATTTACTGTTTTCAGTACTAATGTAATAGTATCTGAACAGTTCTACAAACTGCTGTCATTTTCAAAGTAACTTAGTTTTGCTTTACCAGTTCTCATAAACTTGAGGTACACTACTTCACAAATCAACAGACAACTCAACAAATTCCAGCACTTCTAATTTAGAGTTAACTGTATATATGTTGTCACCCATCACCCACCCCCTACCCCTCACCGTTGTTTTTCTGTTTTTTTCTAGACAATGTTTCTCTGTGTAGCCCTACTGTCCTGGACTCATTATGTAGAATAAGCTGGCCTAGAACCTACACAGATCCACCACAACTACCTCTCAAGTGCTGGGATTAAAAAGTGTGTGCCAGCACAGCCCACTTTATATATCTTAAGTCATTTTATTACATGCTGTATAACCAATACCTTTTATGTACATCAGCTACCCATTTTAAACAAAGACTTCAGAATCTTACTTACACCTTGAGATTGCCTGTGGTAATATACTGTGTGTCTAAGTTTGCCTAAGTGTCAGAGGGCAGAGTCAGCCACAGAGTTAGCCATAAAGGTCAGGGAGTAGTGACATACTTCTAGATCTCAGAGTTCACGGCCAAACAGAGCCAGGTGGTGTGGCAGCACACAACTTTAATCCTAGCACTTAGGATCCAGTACTTTGGGAACATACATGGACAAATGAACCCCTACCTTTAACCCCAGTGCTAGGAAAGTCAAAATAAAAATTGATATGGAGACAGAGAGAAATATAAGTCAGGGGGGCTGGAGAGATAACTCAGAGGTTGAGAGTGCTAACTGTTCTTCTGAGGTCCTGAGTTCAAATCCCAGCAACCACATGGTGGCTTACAACCATCTAGGATGACATCTGGTGCCCTCTTCTGTATACTGTATACATAATACATAAATAAATCTTTCAAGGGAAAGAAAAAGGAATATAACTCAGGAGGAGGCAGAAGTTCAGCCCTTCACCAGCAACCTGCTTCCCTTTTGGATGAGGACACAGAGGCCCTCAGTCTCAAGAAGACAAGATTCAAGGATTCAAGGAGTAGGCTGAGTGAGAAGTGGCTGTGTGGCTGTGGCTTGTCCCTCTGCCTCTGTGATCTTTCAACTTTTCCCCAGTATCTGGCTCTGGGTTTTTATTAGTAGTACCAAGTAGAACTCATGCAATGATTGCCCTCATTGCAATGGGTTAATGGCTGTACTTATTATGACCTACGAACAAAAGCAAACTCACCTGCAGTGCACAACCTCGAGTGACAGCTTCGTCTGCATTTAATGTTGTACTAAGTTCTTTATCAAAAAATTTGCTTATCTTCTCTTTCACTGCAGGGATTCTAGTGGCACCACCAACTATCTCCACTGCATAAATATCTTCTTTCTTTAACTCTACGCCACAGCAATGAGACATTTATAAAACAATCTTTAAATCAGTATTTTACAATGAAGAAAACAGTACACGCTCATTGTGAATTAATCCCCAGACATTAAAATGCTGCTCCCTAAGGATCCCCATCCCAAAATATATATGTACACATTCACACAGGAGGAGGTGGCTTCTGGGGAAAAGCAGTCACCTCGATTCTCAAAATAATAGAGAAAAGCAATACAGCAGTGGGGACTGTGTCGCACTGACCAAGCACACTATACTTGCCCTGTATAGGTCCTGCATGACCTAACAATGTCACACAACCAACTATCAAGAGACCCAACATTGCAGCATATTAGCCACACACACACACCTATATCTATATATATATATATAAATATGCCTCAAAATATTAAGTCATCCATGACTTGCCATGAAGAGAGGTTTTTAGACTCATCTAGTCACCCCAGAGAATAACACACAGTTCCAAATAGAACCGAGGCACAGTCTGAGAATAAGAAGTTTAAAAAAGGGCATGGCTCAAAAATACCTAATGTCGAGAAATAAGTCTAATGCATATTTCTTGAGAAGAGCATTTTTTTAAAGAAACTGGTTTGAGGACAACTGGTGAGATGGCGCAGGGGGTTGAGGCACATGCTGAGAAGGTCTATCTGTTGAACTGAGACTTCATGCAAATGTGGAAAGAGAACATCAACTCTGCTTAGTTGTACTCTAACCTCTACTCAGACAGGTCATTAGGTATGTGCCTGTACTTCTAGCTGGAAGCTTGAAGAGGAGGGGGGAGACTGGCTTGAGTCCAAAAATTCCAGACCAGCCTACAAAATACACTTAGACTCCTCAGACTCCACCTAAAAGGAAAATGGAAAGCATGGGGGATGTGACCTTCCCCAAGTCCAAAGTTATCCTCACATCATCAGCACTGATCTAAGACCCAAGTTGGCAGTGATGGCTCACGCCTTTAATCCCCAGCATGGGAGGAAGAAGCAGGGTGATCTCTGCCAAGTTTGAGGCCAGCCTGGTCCACAGAACAAGTGCCAAGACAGTTAGGATTGTTACAGAGAAACCCTTACTCCAAAAGAAAACAAAAAGATAAGACCCAAGACAATGCTAAGCTAACATTACATCAACACTCTGAATTAGTGACTAACAAAAAGGTAAACATTGTGTCCAAAACTGTTTTAGTTAATCATGTATTCCTAAGTGAACTGTCATCCTTTAAAATTCGCAACAAACTTGCAGATTTTGTAAAACATACATGTGTCGAGGCCAGCCTAGTCTACAGAATGAGTTCCAGGACAGCTAGCACTACAAAGAGAAACCCTGTCTAGAAAATCTAAAACAGAACATAATATGTATTGCATGTCTTCCCCCTTGCTCTCTACTATATTTTTGTACATTTATTAATCTGTTTATTTTTCTGAAGTAGTGTCTCTTTATAAAGTACTGGCTATCCTGGAACTTACAGAAATCCATCTGCCTCTGCCTCCTGAGTGCTGGGATTATTTTTGAGACAAGATTTCTAAACCAGGCCTTAAACTTGGTAACATTACATTTCTGATCCTTCTGATACCCACATGCTTAAAATACAGGTATATACCACTTCCCCACCCCCACCCTCTACTTTCTCAAAGTTTAGTCTTCTTTATTATATATTTTTGTCCATGTGTGGACCACATGTGTGCCAATGGAGGTCATGTGGATGCTAGGTCTTAAACCTGGATCCTCTGGTGAAATAGTGCTCTGAGCCATCTCTCTAGCCCCATTTTTTGAGAGTCTTCCACTGAACCTTCCCAATGTTAGAGGTTATAGTGAGCACAGCTGCACCTGGGTTGTGTGGGTTCTAGGGAGCTGAACTAAGGCCCTCATGGCTGAGCAGCTGAGCTATCCCTCAGACCCATATTAAGCTAACCAGGGGCTCATTGACAGGAAGTTTGTAAGAAATGCAAAAGCCTTTTTAAGAGAGATTTATATATCCATCTCTGAGAGTAAAGAGTTATTTATTTTATTTATTTATTTTTAGAGAAAACACTGTACTCTTCATAGTAGAAGGTTTTAGGGAGAAGAGACATTCCAAGGAGTAGACATAGCTTACTGAAGCACAGAGCTGATGGTGTTCATGCAACAAATATTTGAGAGGAGAAAATGATAACACACAACACATCCTCAGAATCTGAGATACAGAAATAATTTAATAACAAAAATACTTACTGGATTGCTCCAAGACACTACGAAGTGGTGGCTCCACTCTTGCTAAGAGATCATCACACATCTCCAGAAATTTGCCTCTATTAAACAAACAACAGGTTAAATCACATTCCAACTGTGTGTAGAACAGAAAGCGATCATCAAAAATCAGGTAATCATGAGCACTGTCAAGGATGTGGAAATTGAAGCTCTGGGCAATGTTAATGAGCACCAAAAGTTAGGCTCCTCACTTGGAATGCTAAACACAGCATGGCCACATGACTAAAATTCCGAGCTAGGTACACAGCAACAGAACTGAAATGCAAGTTCATGATAGGCACAAGTAGCAACACAATTCACAGGCCTGTCAATGGTACTCAGGAACAAAAAGCAACTGATGCATGGGACATCAAGGCAGACCTGAAAGTGCTGTGCTAGATAGACAGAAGCCAAACAAAGGACAGACGTTCTTCATCTCTATGAAATACTAAAGATAGGTAAACCAAGACAGAAACATGTCAGCATCAGCTTGGACAAGAAAAGACCACTAACAACGTAAAATTAGTCTTTATGCATATCCTCCACCCCAGAAGTTTCTCTATCAATACCTTGTGCACCAGTGTGTTTGTTTGAATTAATGACTACTGACCTAGGAGTTTCTGCCCACTGCCTACAAGGTTTGACTACAAGGCAGGCTGCTCCTTTCCTCCAGAATCTATGGCGACAACATCTACTCTTTTTGTTTGCTTGGTCAGTTTAATTTTCTTGGATTTTTTAAAAAACTATTTTGCGGTTTGCTTTGTTTTGAACAGTCTTCCTTTTGAGCCAGGCTAGCCTCAATGTCACAGCAATCTTTCTGTCTGAGGGCTAGGACCTGGCTGGCTCCACACACAGCTTAGCCTTTTCCATTATGTCACACACTTGGCTTCAGAGAGTATTCTCCGGTTGGCTCTTTCACTGAGCAACAAATGCTGGGTTCCTCATTTCACAGCCTCATGTCTCACTCTAAAAACTGAGCTACAGTGACAGTTGTTTGTTAATTTAAAAACTCAAAACTAAGCTGGACCTGGTAGCTCACCTCTAATCCCAGTACTTACAGAAACTATATCAAGAAGATTGTCATTTACGCCAGTTTAGGTAAAGACTGAATTCTAGACTATAACGTGTGGTTCTCCCAACAAAACAAAGACAAATGAACAAAATACCATATAAATAAGTTAAACACACAAACGCAGTAAAAGTTGAGGCTAGTGAGATTGCTCCTCGGTGGGGAAAGGCAACAGCCAGTTTGATCCCCAGAACCAACAGGTGAACGAAGAGAACTGACTTCACAACTTCCCTGACCTCCACTGTGACATGCATAAATATGCATCATTATGCTCCTTAGTACCCCATAAACCAGGTAAAGTGGAATACAACTCTAAGTCTATCCCTCAAAATGAGAGAAGACAATAAGAACTACAATTTTAGTATACATAGCAAACCTGTGTAAAGACCCATGTCAAGAAAACAAAAATTTTTCTCATTGCCCTACTATCATTCTAATCTTATATATAGACCTAAGGCCCAAGCAAATAGCAAATACGTTTTCTAGATTAAAGATTTACCTAGTCTAAACATTATAAACAGAAGTATTTAACTCCATTCTTTCAAAGTCTAATAACTACATGTCTCAAGGTCCATCAGTGCTTTTATTATGTATCTCCATTTTATTGCTATTTTTTTTAATTATTTATGTGTTGGGCATTTTGCCTGCATGTATGTATATGCACCACATGCATGATCTCAGATCAGAAGAGTGTGTTGGATCCTTTGGAACTGGGGTTATAAGTGGTGATGGGAACTGAACCCAAAGGCCTGTGCAAGAGTAACACACGCTCTTTCTTAATCACCGAACCAATTCTCCCGCTCCCTATCGAAAAGTTTTAAACTAGCAAAAAATAATAATCCATGTTTCATTATAAAAGTAAGTTTTGTTTATTCTTTAGTTGATGTGCAATATGGGGCTATCATGAATCATGTTGCTATAAAAATACCAACGCTACTGCCACCTACAATTACTATCAGCATTATATAAAAAGGCTGTAGGGGGAGAGTTACTAGGAAAACTCTAAAGAATCAGAACCAAGGGGGTCAATTTGAAAATAACAGTTAAGTCTCAGGAGGGGTTTGCTCCCGTAAAGTGGGGTTGGAGATGTGGCTCAGAGGTTAACAGTTGCTGTTTTTTCTAGAATCCACAGGGAGCTCATAACTATAGCTCCACTTCAAGACAATTCAACATCCTCCCTCTTCTGATCTCTGAGGAAACCAGGAATGGCCATGGTGTACATACATACAAACAGGCAAATAGAAAAACAAATCTTTTAAACAGGGAAAAAGAAATGGTACAGTGAGAAAAACACTAATAACCAACTCCAAATGGGGCAAGAAAATAAAAGTAAAGTCAGAAAGAAAGGCCACTTTAAACACTGTTCCGAAAGGCTGAGAAATCAGCAGTTCACTGCTCATTCAGGTCGCATGAAAGCCTGGGTTCCATGCCCACAATACAGAAACAATCCTAGCACTCAGAAGATGGTATGTGAAAAATAAAAAGAGTTCAAAGTCATCCTTAGTCAGCCTAAGATACACAATGCCCTAGGGTGGGGGAACCTCACCAGACAATGGTGGTAGCTGTGCCAGTCTGTAATCCCAGTACTCTAGAGGCAGAGGCTAGCCGGGTCTACAGAGGGAGTTCTCAGAAATCAAGAAACCCAATCTCAAAACAATTAAAGGGGAGGGAGGGACCATGAAACCACACACGGAGAAATGGCCATGGTGTAATGCCAACAGCTGGAAGACCAGGAGCTTGCATTACAGTAAGTTCTAAGCCAACGAGCACTGGAGCTGACAACTGTTTCACAAAAGTAAAATCATCTAGAACAAGAACTGAAAGGGGCCTGGAAATACTTATTTCAACTAAAAATGCACAAGAGAACAAGCAAACCCACAAAGACAGTATACTGACAGCTGCCTTGATTGGAATGACTCACAGTGATTGCCATTGCAACTGAGTTTCTTTCTCTTTTGGAGAACGACAAAAAATTCCACAATTAGTGGTCATGACTGAAAAATCTTATGAACATGTATAAAACCACTAAACTATACATTCAAAATGTTGAGTTTTTTTTATATGTGAAGTCAACCAACAGCTACTATAAAACAAAACAAAAACCCCAGAACAGAATAGGAAGTGAGAACAAATTATAAATGAATGAATATTAGATCCAGAAACTAGCCACCAGGTGTTTAAGAGCAAAATAAGCCAGTTTGTGATGCCCTAGAAGACTCAACAGAAAATGTTACATCTCAGACAGGCAAGATTCCCCTGGCAAAGCTAGAAGACACTGAACTCAAGAAAGCTGAGTGTGGCGGTGTAGGTCTTTGACCCCAGCACTGTGTGTTGGAGGTCAGCCTGGTCTACAAAGCCAAGTTCCAGGTAAGACAGAGAAACCCTGCCAAGAGCATACATACAAGTTTTTGTGGGGTTTTATTGTTTGTTGTTTTAAGGGTTTTTTAAGTACTGCTACCTGAGCAAGCAATCCCACTCCTAGGTGCACACTTCAAAAAACTGAAGACACTCAGGTACCTGTTCACAAATCCCATCTCAATACTCACACCACAGCTAAGGGTGGAAATATGTAAGTGTACATGAACTGGTGGATAAAGGATACATGGTATAGCCACAATCCAACACCACTTGTCAGAAGTGGTAATGATGCACTGGTGCATACTTCCTCATGAATGAGCCTCCAACCATCATGCACAACACAAGACCATACACATTCAAGGTTCCACTGCTGTGATGTACAGAGAAAATACAGATAAAATCTCAACAGGAATCAAGAACTGGTTACTCTATTGTTTTGAGACAGGGTTTCTCTGTGTAGACTGGCTTCCTGTAGACCAGGCTGGCCTTGAACTCACATATGTGCCTGCCTCTGCCTTCCAAGGGCTGGGATTAAAAATGTGCACCATCATTGCACGGCTTCAGTGACTGTTTACATTACATACAAGTGGTACTTCACAGACTGCATGTGCTAAATACCACTAACTGGTTACTTTTAAATGCTTCTTTGTGTAGTTTGTAAATTCCTTTTTTTTTTTTTCTCTTGAGATGGAATCTTACATGTCCCAGGCTGGCCTCAACCTCTTTTGATGGTACACATTTAAGCAGCTGGTTGACTTAACACCTGGAGATATTACACCTACTCAGACATATGGCTAAATGAAGTGACACTTCCTCTGTCCCCACCCTGTTGTGCAACAGATCTGCCTGTCTTTGACCATTTCAAATCTCAAGGAAATGACAGGTTTATTGACAGCAGTGTCTTTTTTGGGGGGGAGGGGGTCTTTTTGTGTGTTTGCTTTTGTTTTCCAAGACAAGGTTTCTCTGTGTAGCTTTGGAGCCTGTCCTGGAACTCATACTGTAGACCAGGCTGGCCTCTGAGATCCACCTGGCTCTGCCTCCAGGGTGCTGGGATTAAAGGCACTTTACTCCACCACTGACAGCAATGTCTTATGGGAGACCAAGATGATCTCAAACTATGTAGCTAAGGATGACCTTGAACTTTTTATTGGCTTGTAGTAAGGAGGCTATCTCCTTACACCACGTGGATCCTAGAGATTGAACCCACATCACAAGGTTTGACAGTAATCACCCATTACTTGTTATATCTCTAGACTGATCTTAAACGCTGGCCCTCCTGAATTCAGGATTTCAGAAATGATAACCAGGCACTCTACCTACTGAGCCTTTACCTCATTTTTTAGACTAAAGATAGTAATCTCATCTCATTCATTTCAAAAACAGGTAGCGTCAACTCAAGCCCTAAAATGAAAACTATAAAATAAGAATCTAGCCAGAGGGTGGTGGTTATGCTTGCCTTTAACGGAGTGTGGAGGGGTATATTTTTGTAAATTCAAGGCCATCCTGGTCTACAGCACAAGTTTCAGAACAGGCTCCAAAGCTACACAGAGAAACCCTGCCTATAAATAAAGATCTAAGATAGTCTGTGCTCTCACATGTAAATACATAATACATACAGCCTGCTTTGTGTTTTCTACAGGGTGGAGGGGGGAGCACTTGCTTTTAACAACAAAGCAGCAAGCAGGGCGGGAGTGATAAGATGATTGAACAGTTAAAAGCACTGGCCAGGTTCTTAGCACCCACAATGTGGCTCACCCTGTCTTAAATTTTATTCCCAGAGATTTCACATCCTCTTCTGGCCTCTACAGGCACCAAGTAAGTTTGTGGTTCACAGACATACATGCAGGCAAAGTACCCAAACACATAAAAATTAACCTTTTAAAAACAGCATACAGGCAAATCAGATTCTAAAACACTTACTTACTTACTTAAATCTTAAAAACAGCATTTGACTAACAAATATCTGAACCATACTATACTACCCTCACTCTCAGCCTCTCTCACACACACACATCCACATACTCGAGGGTGGAGGAGAGGCCCCCACATTATAAAAACAAACAGGAAAAATTTTCAAGTAGGAGAAAAGGGTTAGCAAGAGTGAGCTTGGACACTGGCCAACAAATTGTTTAAGGGTCACTCAGGCTCACTTCCCCAAACAAGCCATCAGTCTTGCCTGAATTCTACCAATGGATTTCAAAGCCAAAAGAACATCTCACTCCCTCATCCAAGCAACACAACAAGCAACAATAACACTGTTTCTTAAATGTCAATTCTTTCAGTGCTATATAGAAAGGGCCACTGCCCTCAAATGATCCTGAACTACTAAAAAAGAACTATTTTTTAGTTGGTGCCTAAACTAAATTCACCCTATTTAAGCATTAAAGCATGGTTCACTAGTTTGTTAACTAGTGACTTTCAGGAACATTTAAATTACCAGAACTAAACTTTTTGGTTTCCATTACTAGAACCACCAGATCCAACCTTTACATAAAAACTGGGCCCCCAAATGACCTGCCACTTTTAACATGTTAACCACCATGACTTCAATCATTAGTTAAGAATGAAAGGTCACAGTTCATGTAACATTAAGGATTAATATGGTTACCTATTCATAGTTCCGGAAACATCAATATCATTCATAAAGCATTCAATGCTCAAAGGGAGGTCTGAAGCATTCGCACTCATCAATTTCTTGAGTTTCTCACACTCTTGAGACAGTCGTAATAAAGCACGGACTTTAGATTTTATGTCTAGCTTGTACTTCTTTCCAAATTCTTCACAGAAGTGATTTACTAACACCTCATCAAATTTTCTGCCTCCCAGTGTTGTGTCAAAAGCTGTTGCCAAAACCTTCAGAAGAAAAAAAGATAATCCAATAGTTAACCAAATTTAAAGTTTATCATACATGATACATACTCTATTTTTTAAAGACCAGAAGTGTGTTTATCAAGGCTGAAAATAAGGATGTAGCACATAATCCTTGCTATTATTACATTTCCCAGCCAGCGCCCTGACAATGTACTAAATGAACTTTGCTTTCTTTATTTAGGGAGGGGGCACAGGGAGGGGAGACAAAATAAATAAAAATAAAAACTCATGACAACACTTTGAAAAAGATATGGTTCACTCCACTAGTGCAAGCCCTCCAGACAGAGACTGAGACAAGATGACTGCCCCAAGCCTGTGATCTCCAGACCAGTCTCAACTACAACATGAGCAAAAAATACTATCTACTGGGACTGGATAGATCATGCATTAAGAATACTGACTGGGGGGCCGGAGAGATGGCTCAGTGGTTAAGAACACTGACTGCTCTTCCAGAGGACTAGGGTTCAATTCCCAGCACCCACATGACAGCTCACAACTATTCCAGGCAAACAAACAAAGTTTATTATTATTATTATTATTATTATTATTATGATGATGAAGAAGAAGAAGAAGACGACGACGACGACGACGACTGACTGACTAGTGTTCAATTCCCAGTACCTACATGACAGCTCACAGGTGTCTTGGCTACATGGAAGCTCATAGGTGTCTTGGCCCAGTTTCAGGGGACCCAACACTCGTGGCAAAAACAACGATGCACATAAAAATAAAATAAAATACTCTACTCTACACATTATGTGGAAGCTGCAGAAAGAAGAAAACCAGCATGGGGTTGCTAACTCCTACCGAGGTAGAAACCACTGTGCATCTCCACCACTCCCACCAATTTGACTTAACACGAATTTCACAATCAAGGCCAAACTCGTCTATCAATTTCTAATCCCAAAACTAATAAAAGAATGGTAGCAATCTAATCAGTTCTCTATCAGAAAGCTACGGAAGTCTTAAGCACAACCATGTTTCCAGGTATCACATGAGTGTGGCACAATTGCAATGACATTAGACTCAAAGCAGATCCAAGTAAGAGATGGCAAGCAAAGCAACTTTTTTTTGTGAGGGAACAAAAACTGTAAAACATAACTTTTTGTTATGTTGCTTTTGTTTTTAAAGACAGGGTTTCTCTGTGTAGCCCTGGCTGTCTTGAAACTCACTTTGTAGACCATATTGGCCTCAAACTCAGAAATTAGTCTACTTCTGCTTCCTGAGTGCTGGAATTAAAGGTATTCACCACCACTACAGTTAAAACAAGCCTGGGACCCTAGGTTCAATCCTCAATCCAAGTCAAATAAACACAGGGTAAGCATGCACACACATATGTAGTCCCAGAAATCCAGGCTGAGGCAGAATGCTTGCTGAGTTTGTGACCAGCCAGCCTCAACCAAAATGAGAACTGATCTCAAAACCCAATTTATTTATTTTTAATAACAAAGTATCAGATTATAGAAATAATTCTAGCAGGGGCTAATTTTTTATATTTTAATACATTTATTTACATATTTAATGAGGGAGCACCTTTCAAGACTCAGCTCTCTACCCTTGAGTGCTGGGAATTGAATTCTGGTCATCAGGTTTGGTAGTACGCATTCCTCACCTGCTCAACCATCTCATCAGCCCTTTAATCTGTTTCTCTGCCCACCAGCGCCCCCCCCCAAAACACACACAGTCCTGTCTGGCCTGAGAACTGCTTTGTAGAACAGATACAAAGTATGATATGGTTTTAAGTATGATACAACTGCCTTTGTTTCCCAAGGGCTAGTATTATATATTCATGAGCCATCATGCCTAGCCTAAAATATCATATGAACATTGAGAATTATATGTGGCCCATAATTTGGCTACAAACTTTGTAAATATTCATTTATCAATCAATGTTTGGTCATTTAAAACAACTAGAATACAGATGAGAAAGAAAAACAAAATCAAGTCTATTATTCAAAAAACAGTATAATGAACAAGAACCCAAAACACCCTCCAAAACTACCAAATACTTATTTCACATTAGTCCCTTCTACCATATCCACAAGACTGGGAGCAGGGGAAGGGAGGAAGCAAACTTAAGCCTTGACACCAGAACCTAGAAACACAACTCTAAACAGGCATCAAATAAAGTAACCCAAGCAAGCCAGGGGACAGCTTACTGTGCAGCTCCACAAAGGAGCTAGACAAGCACACTATGGCAATCCTTGCCTTTCAACAGTTCTACAATTCTATATGCCATGGTGCTTACTCTGGAACTTAAGTGCTCCAGAAACCTAGACTGGTTAATGTAGGTGTCCATCTAGTCTAGTCCTTCCTTCAGCATACAAAAATAGGATTCAACATCCTCCTTCTAGAACTCTCCAAATCTCAAAAGCGCCTTACACCTCCTCTCCATCCCTCAGTTCACCAGAAGAGATGAGGAAAATACGCTCACAACCTCTACTGCTACCATAATATTTGAGTTCCAGCTCAGGTGGCTGTACAATAAGCTTCCACTGGTGGAAAAAAAAGAGCAAATTTGTCACTCAAAAATTAGTATAGCAGGGGGCTGGAGAGATGGCTCAATGGTTAAGAGCACTAATTGTTCTTCCAGAGGACTGGGGTTCGATTCCCAGCACCCACATGATAGCTCACAACTGTCTGTAGTTTCAGTTCCCAGTTCCAGGCAAACATCAAGGCAAATAAATGAATAAATAAGTTTTAAAAAAAATTACTATAGCAATCATAGTTGTAATTTCCAGTCCTCTGAAAAAATACTTACTTTCAGCTTTCCTCTATTAAATGCACATATAGAAACTTGATAGGCAGAATGTCCCATGTCTACAAACACTACATTTCTTGGTTTCTCCTCTAAGGCAGGAAGATCTTGTTTATAGATTCCATACGCAAGGGCAACTACAGAAGAAAAAGAAAAAGAAAGTTCAACACAGTACCTCCTAAATGCTAGAACTCATTTAAGCAATTAAAAAAAAAAAAAACCCAGGCTTTATATCTCAGAAACAAGCTATACTGTGCACTGTACTGGAGACAGACAGATAGTGCACTGCATTATGTATCCATGTGCAACATTAAAAGCACAGCATTGAATGTTAACCACCTTAAATATTTAATACGCCTGAGAGTAGGAGTTAACAATAGACATCTGCAGCTGTTTCATTAATCCCACTTACCTGCAGTTGTTTCATTCATTAACCGAAGGCAATTGAGACCAGCAATCTGTGTGGCATCCATCACTGACCGGCGTTCTGCATCAGTATAGAAACAGGGAACCTACAATAGAAACCACTCTTTTTGGTCCTTTACAGGCATCTAGGAAGTAGATTAATTAATAAATAGTTCCCTTGGGCTAATTGTGGAGGTGCATATCTGTAATCTCAGCACTTAGGAGGCTCTGAGGCCAACATTTTTAAAAAGTTAACCTGATCTAAATAGACCCTGCCTTCAAGAAATAATTTAAAAATAAGTTGATAAAATTTTTCCCTCAACAAATTAAAAAATAGCTGACTATACTAAATTACTTTTACAAGCAATATAGTCTGTGCTGATTATCTGCTTTCCTCAAGTCCAGAATGCTGTACATGCTGGGTAGGATACTAGTGAGACCAAACCTAAAATAACAGTGAACTTTTAGACTCAGGTCACATTTTCTGGATGGAGAATGTGCCACATGTGATTTCTACACCTCATACTGAAGTGCACCTGTGCCTCATTTCCTCCACCAGCTGCTTCATTCCCTTCTACCTCTGTCTACTGCATTGTCTACAATGTCCTTTCACTGCAAGAGAATTCTCCCAGCACATCACTCAAACTCAGTGAAGTCTTATGGACTTTTAAGCAAGACTGAGAAACTATCTTTAAAAACCCAACTCCTTCAAAATGTGGGGGGAACCATTTAAACATCTCACTATTTCATCTAAACATCATCTCAGCATTACTCAGTCAAAGAAAAGGCATCAGACAAAGGAAAGAGGTCAAATCTGGAAGACCAATGGAAAGCAGAAGAACGGCTTTATGTATGTATAGTGACCCATACCACAGCAACCAAGCCAGTGGATCTTTCCTAATGTTGAGACCCTTTAATACAGTTCCTCATGTTGCGGTGACCCACAACCATAAAAATTTCACTGCTACTTTATAACTGTAATCTTGCTTCTGTTATGAAAGTAATAGACATATCTAATATGAAGGATATCTGATATAGCACCCCTGTGAAAGGGTTGTTCAACTCCCTCAAAGTCGTGACCTATAGGTTAAAAAAAACCACTGCCTCAGCAATCAACCACTTCAGCTGGGCTCCTGGCAGTCTTATTCTTCCAATCCCTAGAATGTGGAACAGCACTATCCAATTTGCTGAACCAAGAAAGCTGCAGTGAAAACAGCACCCAGCAGCCCTGCTTGCCATCAAAAAACCCACTAAGACAAAATGGCCAAAGAGATAAAACATCAGTGTGGCAGGCAGCTTTATGTCAATTTGATTCACATAAAGTCATCTGAGAGAAGGGAGCTTCAACGAAGAGAATGTTTCCATACTAAAATGAAGCTATAGGCAAGCCTGTAAGGCATTTTTGTTTTTCCAAATTAATGACTGATAGGGAAGTCACTGGGCTGGAGGTTCAGGGCTCTATAACAAAGCAGGTACTACATGCCATGAGGAACAAGTCAATAGGCAGCATCTCTGCAGCTTCTGTCCCCAGGTTCCTGCCCTGTTTGAGTTCCTGGCCTTTCCTAAAAGTTGCTTTTGATCATGGTGGCTCATCACAGCAACAGTAACCCAAACTAGGACAATGAGATAACAATGACAGAATGAGGTCACTACATGCCAAAGGCATTATAGACACACCCACACTTCAACAGCCTCTAGACCCACCATACAAAACCTGAGACTAGGACTAGTTAGTGGTCAGGCTCCCATCTGAACAAGGACACACAGAAGGCAAGTATTGTTAGTACTAGATACAGGTACAAGAGGGAAAAAAGAGAGACAGACATTTACATCTAACATTCAACTCATTCAATAAAGTAGCTATCCTGTCCCTAGGCACTACAGCAGGTACTGAAAAAAATCTAGGAAAAAAGTAAGGTTTCAAATGAGGCTTGAAGGACAGACACGATTTAAATAGGTACAATAGAGCCCTGAATTGACTCAGGGTGATTGTTATCTCTTTCCTTTTAACCAGGCAAGCTAGGCCATGCCTAGAATTTCAGCACAGGTTAAGGGCGACCAACCTGGTCTACACAGTAAGTTCCCAGGCCAGCCCAGACTACACAGTGAGATCCTGTCTCTAAAAATAGAAAAGAAAATGAAACCTAGGTTTCTGGGCATGGTATCACTGTCATCCCAACACATGGGAGACAAAACAGGAACGTTTAGTTACCTGGGCAGCCTGGGCTAGAAACAAGACTCTGTCTCAAAAATAGTAACTTCTCAACATTACCGTGACAATCTGACACAGCAACAATTTTTACTTGCAGCAAACAGCTTTCTTCTCCCTGCTTAAGGCAGCTCCCTAAACCACAGAGCCATACTCACCGA
>PVIH01020698.1:0-14510 GCA_004025045.1 Sigmodon hispidus
GATGATCATCAAAAAGGAATTTTTGGTGTTGCTTCCTTCTGTTTCCTCTTCATTGCTCAGTTCAGGTCTTGTATTTGTAAGATCGCCACTCTCTTCTGGAGTTACCATGTTGCCCTTTGTATTATTATGTAATTTCTTGCACTGACGTTTGCCCATGGCTTCAGTGGTTCACGATTAGATGGGTCCTGGTCAGTTGTGGTACTTGGGTTTGTGTGTCTCCTGTCACCTCTCTGGTCAGGGTTTGATTCTGTCTTTCAGAGAACCCTGCAGTTGTTGGTTCGCTCAGTTCGGGGTCGTAGTGGGGAGCCTTGCAGATTCCCTCAGCAGCAGGAGATGTGGGTGTGGCCAGGTGCAGAGTTCAGCTGCCCCTGCTCTAGAGTGCCTGGGACGCAGCAGAGAGCACCGGTCCCGGTGGCGGATCCGGAAGCAATGGGAGCTCAACTCTCCCTCCCAGGCCAGGATACAGGTGCTGAGGCCTGCCAAACCCTCCTCACCTCTGGTCAGGGTTCGAATCCGCCCCTCAGAGACCCCTGCAGTTGGTTTGCTCAGTTCACTCAGTTCGGGGTCGTAGTGGGGAGCCTTGCAGGTTCCCTCAGCAGCAGGAGCTGTGTGTGTGGCCAGGTGCAGAGTTCAGCTGCCCCTGCTCCAGAGTGCGCTGGGACGCCGCAGAGAGCACCGGTCCCGGTGGCGGAACCGGAAGCAATTCTCTAGAGTAATTTGTGACTCCCCTAATATTGGTGCCTTTAGTATTTCACTAGTCTCTTAGTAGCAGGACCAGTTTGCACTCTCCTGGATCAGAAAGCAATGGAATTTGAGAGTACATAGTCCCTGCATTATTTACAGTGCACCAACATTTGGTGTGCGGTGGTAGTTCAGAACTCTGTTTTATTATTCTGATCACCTCTTTACTATAAATCTAGATGAAATCATGCTAACTTCTGAGTGTGTTACAGGTTTAGAAAAGCTTCTGCAGGATGTACAAGTATAACACGTATACCTAGAAGAGTAAGGATAGAAAGTAAGTCTCTTATATTTATGGTTGTGAGCAAAGCCTTTAATGGCTGTGCTATCCCTCCAGACTACTAGATGCCCCTCAAGTGAAGAATGGATTAACAAACTGTGGTACATCTACACAATGGAGTACTACTCAGCAGTAAGAAAAAAAAATGATATCCTAAAATTTGCAGGCAAATGGATGGATTTGGAGAATATCCTCCTGAGTGAGGTATCACAAACCCAGAAAGATAAGCAGGGGATGTACTCACTCATTAGTGGACTCTAAACATAACATAACAAAACAAAACAACAATGACAAAAAACAAAACAAAACAAAACAAAACAAAACAAAAAAGTCAAACATGCCCAAGCTGCAAACCACAACCACTGAACAGCTTGGGATCAGAAACACCCTGGACTGACCCCTTGGATCCCACTCCCCCCTAGAGGAACACCTGACTCAGTTTGATGTTGGGGGGAGAAAACTGGATTTGCCAGGAGTGGGGGCTGAACTAAGCAATATCGGAACTTGGGACCTTGGGATTGCCTGCTCAGGGCGGGGGATGTGGAGATGTGGAGATGAAAGAATGACCTGATGTGGTGGGAGGGGGAAGGGACCTTGTTTAAGGATATACAGGGATAGAAAATGTGACTTCTTTATTCATAATAAAAAAATAAAAAAAGAAAGTAAGTCTCCATTAGCTGTGAGGGTCTGGTGAAGGCATAAAAATGTTGGGTGTCATAAAGTCAAGGAAGACACACATGGTACCTTACTGAGGCATTCATAAAGTTTTACAAAAACTTATACCATTAATGTAAACCACAGTTACAGTACATTTTAGGACTCCTGTGGATACTGGAATACTTTTATAATCCACCCTAATTAAGTTGTCCATCCCTATTATAATCTCAGAGGAGAGTGGGGTGTATGAAATTGGGACAAAAATAGTCAAGGGGCTTGTGAGCAAACTAAACATCTAGTGTTTCAGTGGTCCAAACCCATTACACTTGGAACTTACTAGAAGTCCTTGAACTACAACTGGGGACTATGGGAAAAATAATCAGGCTGAATAGTTTTAATAAGATACTGATTCCATTCACAGAAAGATACAGGTGCCCAATATACAACATTGGAGCCTAAACTTGTAGTCATAGACAAAGTTCATCAGAAGGTCTGCTAAACACTGGCTAAGACTATTAACCAGCCACAAGTTTTCATTCACTACCCTCTTCTGTCATGCTGCCTCTGATATGATACACCCCTTTTCCTAATTGCTCTTCCACTTCAAGGCCCCAACATGGCCCTGTATTTGACTAAAGAAGTCAGAAATAAATAGAAGGTTTATAACACTATCAATCTGATTGAGATTTTAGAATACTTTACTTGACAACGCAGCCTTATGGATAAACCTCCATTTAAAAATATTTGTCTGTTTTGGCAACCACTTTTGAGGAACTTTACCTTTCCACTTCTCTGGAAATGGAAGGCCATTCCCATGGGTCATTGTGGCCTAGTCCCCTTCTCCTTCCATACAAAACACTTCTGAAGAACATCTTCAACATTCCTGTGTCCTTACTAGCATGGGGCCCTGGTCAATCTGTCACAACATGTCAGGGTGACAGATGAGATCCTGTTTAGCTTGCTGGAAACTTTTCAAAGAGGACTGACCTGATTCAAGTGCCATTTGACTTTCTCTTTGCTCTTTGGGTCTGAAAGAATTATAACAACTTCTAGAGGCCATTTGCACAACAATCAGAGATCAAATGACCTTGGGGAAAGAGGCAAATGCCTCCAAGTTAGCAAAGCAGGGTGAAAAGTTATTTATTTATTTATTTTTATTTTACTTTTTGCTGATTCACCAGAGTCCCCATACTACTCCTGCATTATCTGCCTCTCAATCACATGTCACTAAATTCTTATTTTATCAGTATATACTATGGGAGAGTCTTTGGATGTTTCTAAACCTTTACTTTTAAAAAGATTATAATAACTATACCATAATAAAACTTTTTCCTCTCAAACCCAATTCATATTCTAAGGAAATTAGGGATATACATAATCAACATGGAATTGCATATTTTGCCATATTTTTCTTTTTATTAAGAGGTGAAATTTTCTTATTTATTTGCAAGTATTTCTACATATTGTGTATATTAACTCTTGTCACATAACAAATTAACATTACAAACAGCTTAATTACATGCTGTTTTACGATTTCTATGAGTCAGAAATTTTGTTTATCTTGTTGGTTTTTGGTTTTAAGTTCTCAAATAAGATTTTAAATGAGGTCATAAGAATGCAAAACTCATCAAGAGGCTTGATAGAGTAGATCTGCTTCTGAAATCACTTTTGTAGTTCTTGACAGGAGATCTTACTGTGTTTGCCAGAAATGTGAGAAATCCAAAGAAAGCATTAAAGGACAATGACATTGGAGGCAGAGGTGAGTGGATCTCCATGAGTCTGAGGACAGCCTGGTCTACAGAGCAAGTGCCAGGAGAGCCACGACTATGCAAAGAAACCCTGATTCAAACCCCTTCCCCCGCCAGCTGTTTGGAGCTGACCATCTTTGTGCTGTTAACGGTGCCCACTGTTTTGATTACAATGATGCCAACACATTTCTAAGTAGACATTTTTATGTAGAGAGGAGTGACTTGGAGGTTTCTTTTTTCAGAAATAAGTTTTAATGTCATGTGTTTTAGAGATTAAGATCTGTTTGGGCAAATATGTATGGATTCATCGTCTCTGTGTTAAAGCTTTCTTTTTTTCCAGGGATTGCTTCTCTAGGATTCTTGAATGCAGACTAGATAAATTCAGTTTGACTTGTGTTTAGATAATATGGTACATTTTAAAGAAAGGAGTAATGAAAAAAGAATATTTTTATCTTTTACTTGTGTTGAGCAATTACATTCTTTTGTCTTACATAGTATTATTTTTGGAAACTGCTTTTCTGAATGATCTAGAGATAGGCAAGTACGGACAAGGTTTAATTTCAGTTTGTGTCAAGACTTCTGAGAAAAGTAGGAAACTAAAATAGAACTTTTTTTTGGTTGTTGTTGAATAGGACAGAATCAAGAAGAAAAAGAGAAAGGATATCATTAAATTCAGTTTTCTTCAAGGTTGTCATCTATCAGAGGCTGCCCGTGCTCCAGTAGATGGCTCTACACTCATGCGCATAGAGGCAGCATTAAATCAACTCTGTGTTTTCAAAGAATCACCTATGACATTAGAAAGAAAGAGTGGTTCTGTGCGGAGTGAGCAGGAGCTGGAAGTCAGGGAATGTGAGAGATTTGAACTGAGTACACTATATGCCTGTATGAAATTCTCAAACATAAGTTGTAGCATTTTGTGTTTTAGATCCACATGACTTTCTTTATAGACAGGCTTCTGTAGCCCTGCAGACTCCACTGAGTGCTGCCATTACAGGCATGTGCCAGCATGTTTGGAACACATGACTTTTTGGATGCACTTCAAGTCATTAGCAAAATACACAGAGTACTTAGTATATTTTATTTCTTATGGAAATTACTAATATTCCTGTGGTATTCTTTTGAATTGATAAAACCAAATAAGGCTGTAATGCCTATATACAGAGCTAGGAGTGACCTGGATATTTTTTTAATTAAAAAGAGATCCATCTCTCATATAGTACATTCCAACCACAAGTTTCGATTGCCTCCACTCCTCCCAGTCCAAACACCTCCCTTTCCTCCAGACCCCCACTTTCCTTCAGAAGATCAGGTTTCCAAGGATAACAACCAAATAGGACAAATAAGATACACTGAAGCAAGGCAAAGCCCTCCTTTGATAAGGAAACTCTTTTTGTCAACCAATAGGACAAAAAGAGTCTCAAAAGCAGGCACAAGAGTCAGAGATATGGTTAGGAGTCCCATAGAAGCAAAACACTAGCAGCCATAACATATATGCAGAGGACCCGTGCAGACCGTTGCAGGCCCCATACTTGCTGCCTCAATCCCTGTGAGCCCATGTGAGTTCTGCTTAGTTGATCAGGTAGTCCATGTTCTCCTGGTATCCTCTACCCCTTCTGGATCCTACAATCATCCCTCCCCTTCTTCCACAGGGTCCCTCAAGCAACTAGGAGAGGGACCCAATGGAGACCTTCCAATTTAGATTATTTCTCTCCTTAATGTCCTATGTTGAGTCTCTGAACTCACTCCTATCTGCGGCTGGAGGAAGCCTCTCTGGGAACAATTGGACAAGACATTGATCTATGAGTACGGCAGAATATCACTTCAGTGATTTCCTTTTTTTTTTTGCCAGTCCCATTTGGTTCTGCCTCAGGTCTCTGGGTTGTCTAGTCTCTGTTTGCTGGCCATCTAGGCAGTGTAGGACATGGACTCTCTCTGGTTTCATGAGCCTCAAGTTAAACATTGGCTGACCACTCCCACGAGTTCTGTATCAGAGCTGCCCCAACACATCTTAAAGAAAGAATAGGTTAAAGCTTTTGTGGCTGGGTCGGTGTCCAGGTCTCTCTTTCTATAGCCTTGAGAGAAATTTGTAGGAGGGTTTTATACTTCTAAATATAGAACCAGTCAGGGCTCAGCATACTTCATATCGGACATATAGGAAGGAGAAACATCTTACCTGCAGCTAAATATATCAACAATCAGTTTTATGTGCAATTATGTAATGCTCAGTTCTTATGTCTCAAGCTGTTGTAAACATTTTATGTTTATTTTATGTTCCCAGATTCTAACTTACAATGTTTCAGGAACTTTCAGACTGTCAGTGCTCCACAAGGATTACCATGAAAAATGGTTACTTGCTTTCTACTTTGTACTCAGCAATAAACCAAGTTCTCTATGTTCCCTAAAGAAAAGGTTCTCCTCAAACTTTTGGTTTATAGCTTGAATTTTAATTAAATGTGTAAACTTTTCTCATCATAGAATGTTAATCAAATTAATCTTTAACAATAAAAAATCAGGAGTGAAATATCAGTATCAGAACCTGAAAGATCACAGAATCAGGGAGCAGATGTTAGTCAGTTCCTACATCTACTGTTTCTCCATCCAAAAGGCCAAGATACTTTCCCATTCCTGCCTTACTATTTCCTATCTCTTCTCTGTCTACAGTCCTCTAAACCTCTATGGTCAGCTAGTGGCTAGCCCCACCCTCTGACTCCAAGAAAGAGTTGTCAGAACACAATCAAAATATCACACAACATTTCCTCCTTTTATCTAAATAAAAAGCAAAAGTTTTAACTAACAGAGTAAAACTATATACAGTAAGAACAATAACTGTATACAAATATATAGTCAAGAAGTATATTAACAATGTCCAAACTATTTGCATTTAACCAATTTAGAGAAAATGCCCCATTATCTATTCTATCTTGGTGAGTCCAAAGTGTTGTACCTAATTTACTTTCTATCCTAACTTGTATTACCCTTCCCAAACTATCTTTTTATATCTGCCCACATTATACATTTTATATCTCTTTTGTGAGTTTCTGTTCTGAATTTGGTAACAAAAAAAACTATAACTACCTAGTCTTCAACTCCATAAGAGGCCTGAGAAGGAAATAATATTACCTGAGTAAACTGGAAGTTTAGAGCAAACAAATTTCAAAACTAAGAAATGACAGAAACAGCTGGCTGTGTGCATAGTCACCTAAGGTTCTTCTGTAATGTTGGGGCATCCATCTTTGGCCTGCAGGCCTAAAATAAATATCTGGCAGTCTTTTCTGTGAAGCAGAATTTTTAAAGGACCATCTCTCCTTGTCTTGGCAAAATTTACCATTTCGCTTTCTTTTCCTACTTATCCAAATTTGACAGCATACTGTCAACAGTTGAAATGAAGGAAGTTTCTTGCCTATTTACTAACTGTTGCTACTGAAAGTAAACTCCATATGGAGTTTTATTTCAGTGCCCATAATTTTCTCTGAAGTCAGTTGGTGCTGTCAGGAGAAGACACATCTTGTCATTAAAGAAAAGAACCTTATGTTAGTAAAACTTCTTAAATGCCATATTCTGTAAATCTCTGAAATGTTTGAAGACCACCTGTCTATCTAAAATTTATTCCTGTTTGACCCTTAAAACATAACTAACATGACTACAAGTTTGATTGCAATAGGTGACTATCTACGAATCTTGAATTTCTTTGTTATCCTAAATAGTTTGTAATAATAACTTTCAAGCACTAGAAATTTACATTACGGTGTTAAATTACAATAGTTTGAATAAGAGTAGAAACATATACAGCAGGTTCTAAAAAATAAGCCTAAATTTGTATTAATAAAAAAAATCTAAACAAGGTAGAAACATACATACAGTATAACAAAAATAATCTGAAATTTGTATTAATATAAAAATTCACGCCAATGTAAGATATTTAAAACTAGTAGTTGCCTTTTTGGTTTAAAACTACATTCAACAATATATTCTTTTATCCTATCGTTTGTGTGAGGTGTCAGATCCCCTGGAGCTGTAGTTACAGATAGTTTTGAGCTGCTATGTGGGTGGTGGGAATTAGACATGAGTCCTCTGGAAAAAGCAGCCAGTGCTCTTAACTGCTGAGCCATTTATCCAGCCCTTTGTTTTCCATTTTTAATTTGTAAAACTACTCTCTCTCTGTCTCTGTCTCTGTCTCTGTCTCTGTCTCTGTCTGTCTCTCTGTCTCTGTCTCTGTCTCTGTCTCTCTCTCTCTCTCTCACACACACACACATCTAATCCCCCCTTTAATAATTCTAAGTTGTTTAACCAAATCTGAGGATGATGACAATGAAGTCTAAGGCTGACTGTATTGTATATCATGTCTGGGTGGAGAACTCAGGTGGTATACAGCTTGGCTGAGGACAGCTGCCACTGATTGCAGGTCAGCAGCTTGAGGGGGGGGTCCAGGGAACGCCCACAACCCATGGGGAAAAGGAGGCAAAGAACCAGTGAAGGCAGATGGGAACATGCAAAAGCAGAATATATGACAGGGAGGAAGTGAGAGCACAGAGCTTCCAGGAGGCAAAGCTGGCCAGTGGTGAGGAGCTAACTCTGGTGACTTTTGTAGCCCAGACTCCTGTGGAGTTTGGGGGCTTTGAAGATTGCCATAGAGAGACTGCAACTGGAAAATCTTAGTCTTACTCAGAGGGCTTGGGGAAGAAAAGGAAAAACCAGCCAGTGGCAGCAGCCATAGCTCCCATGTTCAGTTCTGGTGAGAACTGGAGGCTGTAAAGCCACGGGCAAGCAGCTATCTTGTGGAATTCATGCTCTCAAAGTTGGATGCCAGATCAAGTGTTAATCTAATTAATCTTTAACAATAAAAAAAACAGGAGTCAAACGTTGGAGTAAGAACCCAAAAGATCAGGGAAACACAGAGACACCAACCAGCTACTGAGCAAGCAGGACATGTGGAAAGTGAGGTAACAAGACATGAGCCACAAGACAAAGCATACATGGAAATATGAATTAATTTTAATGTAAGAGTTATCTACTAATAAGCCTAAGCTATTGGCAAGAATTTATAAATAATATTAAGCCTCTGTGTGGTACTTTGGAAGTGGCTACCAGAATGGGAAGTGGGTGTTCAGGACAGTAAAACTTCTGACTGCATCATCATCCATAATATTTCATTAACTTATTTTAATTTAGTTTGTATTTGTATGTATGTGTGTACACTGAATCCCCTGGATCTGGAGTTAGAAGTAGTTGTGAATTGCTAGAAGTGGAGCTGGGGCCTGAACTTTGATTGTCTACAAGAGCAGCTAACCTATCTTCACTCAAATATTGCATTTTTAAAACCAAAAAATAAATTTTCCTGTTTCTACTGAGATTGCTCTAGTTTTCAATAAATAGATGATTTCAAGTTTCAGTTGAGTTATGTAAAACCTTTTCTCTAGGCCCTCGCATTGGAATAGCTAGCTCTCAAATGGTGGCAGCTCTATTGGGAGGAGGTGAACTTGGGCTGTTTAATTACCCACCCATATATCCTACCCCATCTTTGCTTTGTTTTCTTTCAAGATGTGTGGAGGTGAGGAGAACCAGCTACATACTCTTACTGCTGTGTTTTTTCTGCTATGATGGACTGCATCTAACCATGAGGTAAGGTAAAACCTGTTCTTACACTGCCTCGTAAAAGGTTTTTGCTAAAGCAATGTGACAAGTAAATAACACACAGTCTGCTTTCACTTTGCAAAACATAATCATGACAGAATCTGTCTCTTAGTGAGATCTCAGAAACTTTGCTTGATTCTGTGAAATATTCTTCAGTCTTGGGGATAGAGGGGCTTTCCACAGTTTTGGGCTGTAGCTACATCTATTTGGTAACTCATAATGTGTCTATTGATTCATTTAAAAATATTTTCAATATTTACTGTAGCAGCTTATTTGGGGGATTATTATGATGATAAGAAAAGAGTTTGTTATATTTTTAAAATTTCAGCAAATTACAAAAACAAAGGGAGATATAGAAAGTGCTAGAAACTTCCTTAAAACCATGGTAAACACATCTGCAAAGTAGCAAAGTCAGTTTAGATGAAGAATACTGTGGGAGTTCAGGCATGCCTCTAATCCATCCAGTTGTTTTCTCTTCCTGCCCACCAGATCTCATCAGACTTCCTTAGAACTAGGTAATGACCAGACCACGAACAGTGACAGGGTAGGGTAGGGCAATAAATAAAAGGAATCAACAGAATATCTAAAGATGGAATGAAGGTGTTAGCTTTCAAATCAGCTCAGGAAAAGGAAAGATTTACTTTATCTTAAAGTTTCAGAGATTTCAGCTTGTGGTAAGTTAGTTGCAGTGATTTAGTTCCTGTGTGGAGGCAGGAGATGACAGTGGGTAGGATAGGGGATAGGATGTTTAATACTGAGTAACACATCACTTTTTGGCCATTAGGAAGCAAAGCACAGAGAGGAGAGAAAGGGAGAATGTGGAGAAGGAAAGAGATGAAATGGAGTGAGTGTCACAAAATCCTATTTAAGGACATGACCTAAAGAGCTCAACTTTCTTCAACTTGACACCATCCTTAAAGGTTTCACTACTCTTCAATAGCATGATAGATTATTGATCAAATGTTTAACATGCATGTCTTTGGGTGTGGCATTTACCACCTAAACCATAAGAAACTATTGTCAATGACTCCTTCTGTTTTCTCACCAGTCACTACAGCACAATTCAGGTCTGGCCAAGATTCTTTCCTAGGTCACTTGTACCTTTTTTTCCATGGAACTTTCTATCTTACAAATGGAATTCCATTTTCTCTGAGCTGGGCCATACCTTGATTCTAATTCTTCCTCTATAAACCTTATCTGGAACTCCGTGGGCCACAATCATGATTTAATTTTTCTGAGAAACCTCTCAGATACACTCCCTTAAAGGGAATTTGACTCAATTGGAAATCACCTCCTTTGTGGGTGTCACTAACTACCATTGTTTTTCCTCTTCTGTACTAGACCAAAGAGCCGGGAGGTAAGGTCAGAATTTTGAAACTCATATACTTTCTCAGAAGTCAGACTAAAGAAAAACTCATCTTTGTTATTGACACTATGCAGCTGGCATGATATTATTTTTTATAACAGTTGCTTTTGTTATCTACAAATGCTCCTAACCTTCTATAAGAACACCTGGGTTAGTTGTTAGGACAGTGTAATATACCTCTGGACACTCCTCAAAATCAGAGCCAATGCATATACTGTAGACACTCAATACACAGGCATTATTGCTTGTCATTATGGTCATATTCAGCACACTTATTGTATAATTATATGAGCCTTAGTTGACTGAAGGATACACTCAAACCCTAAAACTTTCACATGAACTCCTCTTTGGCCATCCATAGTTAGAGGAGTGGTTTCCAAGGAGTAGTGTACACTCCTTAGAAAGCATACTGATTTGCTACTAAATCACTTTATGTATTTCAGGTAGAGAAATGGCATACTTAAGAAAATCCCTGTTGTTGCCAGGAAAGAAAAATTTCCTTAAGTATTACTGGCTTCCTGCTATATCACTGTGCTTTTCCTGTCTTTCCTAGTTTATTTTCTGTTTACAGAACAGAATACATGAGTGAGTCTGGATATTTGCAAAGGATTTTGTTTAATTCACAGTTTTGGAAGCTGGTGATTATAAATCAGTGATCTGCATCGCTATCTGTTTCATTCTGGCAAGAGCCCCACCATGCATGTCATCACCATTAATGATTAATGAAGTGCTTGTGAGAAATCAAGTGGTAAAACTGGGATGAGGCCAACTTGCTTTCCAAAACAACTAGCTTCCATGGGAATTAAGCCTTTCTGTGGGTGGCACACAGAATGACCTAATTATCATCTACCATGCCCCAACTCATAGAGCCTGCTGCCTCAGCAACCTCCAGCACACAGACTTTTAAGGAATACTTATGCTGTAGTCAAACCATAGCACCATCAAATGGGGAAAAAAACATTGCTGTGTGTTGATAATATTGGGTATATTTCTCAAACAGTATGGGAATAATTTATCAAAAGTCAGATGGTATGGAGATTCAATTGCTGTTCAAATTATTGAAAATCTGCTTGAAATTCCAGAAGTCATGCATAATTGTTCTGACAGAAATGACTTGGAGGTAGTCACAGAGTGATTAATTTGTTTTGTAGGATGAATGAGAAGGGAGAGTGAAGTATTCTATTTGGTTCTTACAATCAATGAATATTTATATGCACAGTAAAGCAAACTGCTGATAATCTATAACTTAGTCCCAGTTGTCATCAGTAGAAACTACAATACTAATCTGAAATCTTAAGGAAAATATCAATCTTTGATCACAATTTTATACTTGTAGGTTTTACCACACAGTTTTCTGTGTAGCTACTACTTCATTCTATAAGACTTTAAAGACTTAACTTTCTTGTGCTTTTTCAAATAATACCAAAGCTGAATTGGACTCAGACCCTCCAGCGTTTTGGTCATTTGGGACTAGATCTTACAAGGATTGTGGTTTATGGTTTAAAGATTTGTCTATTAGAAGTCTCTTAAGTAATTACTGGTTAGCCTGGGAGGTCCATGAGAAACATGAGCAAGATATTGGTTCATACTACAAATAGTTCACAAGTTGGCTCATAAATCAGTAAGTCCTCAGTTTGGATGTGACTATATTTATGAACTGAGATGCTACCTAATATTATTTCTGTGAGTCCCTGCTAGTAAAGTACCCATTCTCAGTGGCTGATGAAAATTTATGTCCTCACCATGGTATCTAATTTGTGCAATAATTAATCCTTCCCATTCTTTTTCCTATAATGGCCAGCATGTCAGGGTCTGCCCCTTTGCTGAGTATATCTCTCTCTTTAACTAAGATATAATTACTGTTATATAAACCCATAAATAAAGGTAGTTCTTTATATCTATAGGCTCTATACTTAAATCATTTATGGGTATAAATAGCATTTAACCAAATATTATTACAAAATTGTGGTACCCATACAAACAGATACTAATCTTATTTTCTTGCCTGTACAAGACAAAATATGGCAGCAAAAGTTATATTGGAGCCAATCTTTTATTTTTGGTAATAGTCTATTCCTAAGAGAAGTTTACTTCCTTATAGTCTCATGAGAACTATATTAATCTTCACATTATGGTACAGTAACTGTATTGTAGATTTACATTGTATTAATTAGCACAACTAATCTAAAGATAAATTAAAGCACTGGGAAGATTTAATTACGTTAGATGCAAAAATGCATTTTTTCAGCTTGCTTGAATTAATTTTATTCATTACTTTTTTTCTTTTTCTTTTTTATTTTTGAATAAAGTCTTATTTTTCATCCATATATCCCCTTGTTATTTTATAAAAGAAACTTGAGATCCATGAGTAAAAATGGGGTTTGTAGGACCACCAACATCTTAAGGAAACTAAATGATGAATGTATTTTAAAACACAGTGGTAACTGAGCTGTAAACTTCCTACCCCAGAGGAAACCTTTTCTTTTTTTGAGAGACAAGAACAAGAAATAACTTTGCATAGGATATTCATGATAAATTCCTTATAAACTATATTCTGTTGTATTCTTTATCATTCGTAAATTGTTGATTTTGGTCAAATTTTTATTTTTGAAATTATGATGATAATGACATGATTTTCATTTTTTATCCTGATAGGAGGCATATCTTATCAATTTAATTACCCCCAGTTACTTATTATTGCTATGATAAAAATACTCAACTCAGTAGCTTAAAAGAGAAAATGTTTATTTTAGCTGATAGTTTCAGAGGAGTCAGGCAGTGATTTCCAGTCTCTGCTTCTGGGTCCTCTTGAGGCAGAACATCACGGCTGCTGAGGACTTTCTTTACTTCACCTTGTCTGAGAATCTGTGAGTGGGATGGGGAGGAGTCAGGGAAAGAGGCTCCCTGTGTTATCTTTCCCTCAGCTCTTAATGTTTCCAGGGTTTCCAAGACAGAGCCATCACTTCCTGTTCATGTTTCCACCACTTGATACTATAAGACACATTTCATACTCAAATCATAACACTGCATCTTTGGCCCCACAGGTTCAAGACCATCCTATAATGCGGGGCATATTTAGTCCATTTTCAGACTCTCCAAGTTCTTATCAGTACTAATATTCTTTAAAAATTCTGAGTTCAAAGTTTCTTCTAGAGAGTGACTGGGAGGGGCAGGAGGGGGAAGGGCATTTGAACAAGGACTGGGAAGGGCATTTGAGCAAGGGAATACATGGATAAAAAATGAGACTTTATTAAAAAAAACTGTTAAAGACTCAATTGGTTACCCCACAACAGTTATGCCACTATTGTGTCAGTGGTTTCATCTTGCCCAGGGCAGTAGTATAGCACAATGACCACAGTAGAGTAAGAATATTAGTGGCAATTCTTCCCCAGCAGTATGCACATTATTTTTCTTGAAAGCTAGTTAGTAGCAAAGAAGCTCTCAAGTTAATTTGATTTTTCTATGTCCTCAACCAAAAAAATAAACATAAATGATTTTAACTTCTATTCTTTTTCATGAAGTCTATTTTCTGAGTTTGTATTGGTTTTGGTACTTCTGCTATGTCTGTATGATTTTAATTTTTTCCTGATTCTTGCTTGAAGGATGTCCTATGAACTGACAGTCTTAGTGTCTATTTGGAGCTGATTTGAACTGTAGAATCTTGACTGCCATTTCAGACATTCTGAATCAGTATCTCTGAATTCTCTGAAAAAAAAAATCATCACATCTTGAAGCCTAATGTAGATACAAATAATCACAAAATATTGTCTTACATTTTAAAATTCAAGCAGAAACCCATACTAAGTTGATGGACTACATTTTTGAATAGAGAGACTGCACAGCAACTTTGTTCAATGTGCTGTGGTTGTGTCTAAAACTGCACATGTCATACAATGTCACTAGCTATATCATCTTCCTGTGACTCATAACTCCTTAATTTGCAACTCCAGGGCCACTAACTTTATAACCTCATTTTATTCTATCAATAGGCATCTTAATTATTTTAAACTGATTTCTATATAGTTATCTCATTGGATAATACATCAGCAGAGACCTCACAAATGTTTCTACACTTAGTAAAAACTGA
>PVIH01020698.1:14610-31745 GCA_004025045.1 Sigmodon hispidus
ATGCTAATTAGGCATCGAGTAGTGACCAATCCGATGTGCTTATGCTAATTAGGCATTGAGAAAGGACCTATCCAATGCGATTCTCAAATATGTTAATGAGCCATTATTTTGGGCCAATCACCAGCCACATGCTAATGAGTACTACTTTGAACCAATCACCAGCTATATGTTAATGAGGCATTGTGTTAGGCACCAATCATGCACCAGGCTTCCCTATATAAGCAGGCTGAATCTCAGGCTCGGGGTCTTCTTTCCACCATTTCACAACTGAGCTGTACTCCAATAAAGTGTGATCCGAGAAGAATCGTGCGTGTGGTGACTCGTCGTTCTGCAGGCCAGAAGCGGCTCGCCACAAAAAACTTAATAACTAATAAAAATTCATTTGGATTATCTAGTATACATACGTATCTCAAAAAAGTAGATGAGATTAGCTATGAATTTCCTTACAGTCATACTTGATACCTATGAGGAAACTGTGTTCAACTGTTATTATTGAGTATTTTACATTCTAGTAACATGATTATTTGTCAAAATGTATTACTTATTTGAAAAGAAATTAATTGTTTTGAAACCTAAGTTTACACAGATTGGAGCATCATTGAAAATAGCACAATTCTCTTCAAAGATAGCTTGAATGACTTCAGTTATAGTATGTAATTTCAAAAGCATGGGCTTTGTTCCTAATGGTAAATTATTTTATAAAGTTTGTAGTGATGAACAAAACTATAAGAAAACTTGAACAATAAATCTGTTAATGTTTTAATGTTGCTACTTTGGTGTGATTAACTTCTTCAGCATGATCTTGAACATAATTTAAAAATAAAATTATATTTTGTTGAAATATGGATTAAATTATTATAAATTGAGCTTGTTTTTATAATAGCTGTTGGTGAACTACTAATGTAAATATTATGATGTTTGTTTTTACCAATGTAAATATTTTTCAGAATTACAAAACAAAAAACAAAACACAACAAAACAAAAATGAAACAAAGTTTCTTCTATGATTTAAAGCCACTCTTAGCTATGATTTTACACATACATCACAGAGTAAACCTTCTCATCCTGAGAGAATTACCAGAATAACAAGGTGTGATGGGACTGAAGAAAGACAAAATACCAGGGTAGATTTTTAAGTCCTGCAGTTTCATATCTGGCATCTAGTGTATATTATCATGTGATGTGGATGCCAAACATACAA
Organism: Sigmodon hispidus; assembly: GCA_004025045.1. Lineage (NCBI taxonomy): Eukaryota > Metazoa > Chordata > Mammalia > Rodentia > Cricetidae > Sigmodon > Sigmodon hispidus. The sequence continues at coordinate 15,812 of PVIH01020698.1, forward strand.
AGATGAATACTTCACTCACACATGAAAAATCAAAATAGAGAGTAGAACAGTGTTTGCCCTGTTTGCATTGAAACAGGAAAAAAAAAAAAAAAAAGAAATGAGGTGATAACTAAGCAATGTTTTGGCTGTGTAAGATGACTAAGTTTTATCAAAGTAATATACAACTTGGTTACAATTAACATACTATTTTAAATGTGCATGGTAGGTAGTTATCATGAGTACTTGCCACACAAAGGTCATATAACCAAATTGGCTTGATTGTGACAATTCAGGGTTTATGTGTCACAATACTAACTTGTACACCTTAAATATAGACAGTTTTAGCTTACTAATTATACTTCAATAAAGCTGAAGAAAAACCAATTTGTTTTTGTAAGATGTTAGGTGAGGGGATTTCCTTCACAAGGAAGTAGACCTGATAGACTGATTTCACAGTTTTCCTGTTTCTGGTGCTGACTTGCCTTGGCTTGGCTCAGCTCACCAATTTGAATTATGCACTGCGACTGAACTGGATGCTGGTATAGCTCTGCCCTCTTTCTACACCACACAGCAGCTTTGGCTTCCACTGTATTGTTTCTGGGAACCTGGAGGGAGCAAGGACATCCTGACATTTTGTATTGATTAAATCACGTTTGGGTGAGTAATCTAATGCTCTGCTTACAATGTGATGGTGGCTAATTGTTGGGTCTGGTCTATAAATTTATTAAAAAATAATTATTTTTTCTAGCACATTAGCCCTTACTGTGTATTGTTCAGTCAGAGAAGTTTTCTACTGGCCAGCTTGAGGAGCTCATGCAAAGATCAATACTTTGTGCCTCACAATTCAGAGGCAAATGGATGCTAACAAAGGTGGCTTCAGAACATATGCTGTTGCCTTCTCTTCTTTAAATTGTTACAGCACTAATGAAAACAGAAAATTCACATGCTTACTTTTCTTTAAGACAATGATTTATCCTTATTTTGCCACATGGTTCAAATTGTTTAAACTAGTCTTCCCTGGGTTCAGCGTGCTACCTTGTTAGAAATGCAAGATGCTGGAGTCAGTGGTGGATCAATTTGATGATTACAGAAAGGACACATTCCAGCCTTGCATGTAGACATAAACCTGTATTATAAACAAGAGTATGTTTCTTAGAATAGCATGCTTTTTGATCAGCTGTGATAATTTTAACTATAAATTTTTAATCTAGTGCCCCAAGAAGACATGATAGGGAGCATGCCTATACTTCCTTAACAAGTTATGGTTTTATGTTAATTATCTAATCCAGTTAAAATGAACTGTTCTTCTCTGTGAGAAAGAAGTAATCCAACATATTAGTAATAGTAGAAAATGCATGGATGTTTAGTACTTAATAATGGCAGCTGTGCAGTCGGTGGCTCAGAGAAGAACAGAGGGAAAATTATTTTTTTAACCTCATATTTTTTATATCTTCATCATGGCTGGCTCATTGACAAATGCTAGATTTGGTCCAAGTAAAGGCTGGAGTATATCCACCTTGTTCACTTGGGTATTGAGGCTTCTGTCCCAGTAGCAAACCATGGCCAACCATGCTAGTATAGATGACTATGGTCAGAATTTTTGTTCACTTTGACAGGTACAGTTTAGATTTCCTGGACTACCTATCACCTTAGTCCAGCTCAGTTCATTCCAGATTTTAAGTAACAATGTGGTCTATATTAATAGTTTTCATAAATCACTACAAGTCTGCATGGTCACCTACTGTCTATCAGAGACTGAATATCTCTAAGATTTATTTTATTATTTGAACATGCATCAGTTTTGTCTGAGAGCAGACAAGCATCTGTTAATCACATAAGAGTAGCTGAAGTGACAGTAGTGCATTTGTGGTCATATGTTTTTTGCTCCCATTCCCTGAAGTTCCTATTCACTAAGTCCTGGAAGTCTAGTGTGGACAGCTCAGACTCAGAAGGACATGGGCCCCTTGTGTATTTTTCAAAGGCAGGAAATACAGCAATAAAAATGTTAGGAGACACGGACCTCTGCAGAAAAGGTGTTCTGGGTCCTGAATGCTCCCAGGAGACATTGAGAAATAGCTTTTAGTTCCATCACCCAGCCTCAACTAGAAGAACACTGTGAGAATGGGCTCCCACTGTAATCTGGAGATTACTGATGCCACAAGGGTATCACCTGAAGGGTTAGCAAAGGACCTCAGGAAGGAGACATATGCTTTTCCTCTTGGAGCAGCTACAGCTGCTCTGCTTTTTTCTCTTCGACCAGCTGGAAACATGAGTTCCAGAAGCTAGGTGGGCACATGCTCCCTCTTGATATTTGGCAAAAGCTCAGGTATAAATCTGAAGTTTATGGTTCTTTGTTTTATGATCTCAGTTTACATCATTTCATGAATGTAAGTATATAAGCCATGCCCATCCTTGTCCAGCTGTGACTCAGTACCCTCCATATCCTGTTTGCATTTGGGGCTGATACTTATGATTATCATTACTATCTAATATTTAAGGCAGTGCTCTAACTATTTAACAATATTAGTACCTCAGATTGTATCCTTATATATTTCAGTTGCAGTTTGGAATCCATTTTCCAATGAGGAGTTCACAAAACTCACCTCCTCCATGACTGTGACCATAAGATAAGTGATAAAAACTTTCTGAAATTTCTCTGGCAAATTGCTAGTTTTTAGAGCTCCTTAAATTTGGAGCTTCCTAGATGGTTGCTAGGAAGTCAAGGCACAACAATTGTGGATGGTGCCTGCAGACTTTGTGGTCTCAACTCTGCAAAATGTTCCAAAGACTTCTCAGGAGCTCTAGCTCTGTTAGGTGATGGGTGATAGAGCTGGTCTACTGGGATCCTTGGGAAAGAGAAGTCTCTCTGTACAGGCCTCTCTCTTGTTCCTTGGGGCTGGAATAATTCAGTGTGGCATTTACTCTACAATGGGTGCGGACCATTCAGAGAACAGGCTGGATGACTTGTTGATAGTTTGCTCAAGAATAGTCAGGGCTATTTGTACCTGGTTATATGACCTTGCAAAACTATGGTACTGATAGTCCATGGAGCCTAAGGGGAAGGGTCTGGAGGCAGCTTCTATGCATATGCTAGATCCTCTGAGGCCCAGAGAGGTTCTGTAGGCAACATGCAGAGGTAAGGGACAGTGGCCTTTCCAGTTGCTTGGTGCACAGGACATCTTGGAGCTGGGAATCATACCCAGTGTCTATGATGGACAGATATGGAACTGCTCTGTTCTTGTCATATTGGGGTCATGGGTCTCTTGGCTACCACTGGAGGAGTCTGATTTGTCTAAGTCATGGAGTGCTTTCTTTGTTAAATGCTCACAAATTTTTACAGACTCATTGACACTTAAATATTGCCTGTCCAAGTATTTATACTACAAAGGGCTACAATAAGCAGTTATAACAATAATCAAAAATATTTACTGTACAGATTAGAATAACCATCAGTACAGTTTTGTAAGTTTATCCAACTATAACAGTGTTGTGGGATATTCACCAGAAAAGGCTGCTTGGGCAGGGGTTTAGGCCAATAGAAAGTCATTATTAGGTGGCTTGTGACTACATTGGGACTTGGAGATCCCAGTGTACTACCGAGCCTTTCTAAGGGTGAGCTTTCAAGCACAAAACCATGTTCTGGGTTGACATAGTTCACCTAACAATGACTAGCAGAAGCCGAAGTACAGAAGTGAAAGCATAGTTAGTACATGTAGAAACTCTCCCTTAACTATGGCTTTAATGGATTAGGCCTTTGTTTTAGTTTTGGCAGGTGCTGCTATCTATGTGCTGAGTTTTACAGCCTGAATGATATGATATTTCCACCATGGAGTCAGTTGTGCTAAGGTCTAGGAGACTACTGAGGTCTTGAGCCCTGTTCCAGCAGTGTGTACCATAGATTGATATTTTTATGATTTAATAATCTTAGGTGTTGGATGTTTGCTTGAGCCAAGAAGTTCAAAACCATCCTTCACAACATAGAATGACCTTGCCTCAGGAAAGTAAATATTAAAATTTTGAATAAATAGATATTTATGGATAATCAAGATGCTAAGCTTTCTTATAAAATTATATATGCACTATATCAATTTCCATTAAAAACCTGTTTAGATTTTAAGAGTAAGTTTAAGGTATAGGTAAAAACTTACAAACAATCCTCTGTCAATTTATGATCTTGTTACAGTTTTGCATTCAGATATTTAATTTCTCTAAAGACTATTTTATAGTTTTCATTGTGCAATTATGTTTACTTTCAAGGCTATTTTTATAAATTATATTTTGATACTTTTAACAATTATATTTTTTAGATGTAATGTCTTAGGTAAAGTACCTGAAATGAAATTTGTTTTGTTTCTTTTATTTTGTGTGTATGTGTTCAGAAGCTGACACTAGTATCTACCTCAGTTACTTTCCATTTTATTTTGGGATCAGGGTTGCTCTCTGAAACCTGACTTTTCTGGCCTGTCTGGATTGGCTGGCCAGCAAGCCTCTAAAATACCTCTATTTCCACTCCCACTCCTAAGACTGGGATTACAGGTTTATGCCTCCACACCCAGCCTTTCATTTGCATTCTGGGGAAATGCACACATCACTCTATTGTGAAGGTTCCTCTAATACATTATTCCAGCCCACATTTCTCTCATTTTGTTTATGATAATTTTTTCTCCTCCTCCCACCATTTTATCAGAAGTGAAAATTGCTGCAGGGCTTTTCTCATTAAAAAACAAAAAACAAAACCTCTCACTTTCCAGAATCCAGTTCATGAATTGTTTGTGTCTTTAGTTCATTCGTAGGCATTGCCAATATATTACCTCAGGTTTATCACATTCTCATTTTTGGTGTGGAAGCAACTCTCTCAGAAGTTGAACTTTGAGACAACTTCCAATCATTCATCAGTACTTCAAATATTAATTGGAAAACAGTCTTGTCTCAGAGAATAAGACATAATTTATTAGGCAGCCAAATATTAGTGGCATTGCCCAGAAACACAAATTTAGACTAAACTGCTGGGAATTGTTTCACAAAGTAACAGGACAAAGAAATCATAAATTAAGACACTTAGACAATACATTAGTGGGAGCACCAGATACATGGGCTACATACAAAGTGAGGAAACTTCTACAGCTCCCAGGGTGGTATCTGATAGAATTCGTAGCCTTTCAGGCAGTGGAAGCCAAGGGCTCTGTCTACATATACTTAACTTTTTATTTTATTTCATTTTATCTCTATGTGGGTATGTGCTTGCAGAAGTGAAGTTGGGAGTACAGCTTGATGATGCCTGATGTGGGTGCTGGGAGTTGAACTTGAGCCTTTTGCGAAAGAGTATGTGTGTTTTTAGCTACTGAACCAACCATCTTTCTAATCTCACCATCAGAACATTGTTAAAAGGGATTTTACTGATGGCCACAGAGTGTTAGGTAAATCACAGAGTGTTAAGTCTCGGCAAAATATTCCTATTTAGGTGGCTAAAGGAAGCTCAAGATACTTGCTTCTGGACCTGCAATTTTAATCAGTCCACCTATAGATGTTTAAAAAGGTCAAGTTCCCTGCCCTCTGGAAATTTTAGTTCACACAAAATAGTACAAAAGGTTCAATCTATCCAGGGAATCTATTCCACTCTTACTATTTGTTTATGCAGTGCTCTTTATAGTAAAATAAATCCATTAAGGATTATACAAGGTACCCATGATGTAGATCTTTCAAGTCTTCTTAAATATGGGAAAGTTTCTAAATCCTTTCTTAAGAATTATAGGGCAAACATATTATAAAATATCTACTGGTTTGGGTTTGTATGATATTTTATTGATTAGATGAATAATTATTTTTGTCTGGGCCATCAGATATGGCCATGTTCTTATCAACCAGATATTAGTATATACTATTGTTGGTTAAAAACTTTTTGTTTGTTTGGTTAAAATTGTGTCTGCCATATTTCTCCATTATAAAGTTACCTCCCCACAATTTTTTACTTGTAACTATTTTGGGGGTACTCCATTGTCGCTACATAAAAATCTAATTTCACCTTTTGGTTTTATTTACTAGGTTTTTGTGTCTTTATGGGTTTTTTTTTGCTTAATTAATTGCTAGCATCATAGGGGCAAATGGAGATTTCTAGTACTATAGAACAATACTCTAAGAATATTTATTAAGCTATTCAGGGAAAACTTTAATCAAGAACTTTATGATAAAGAAGACAAACAATACAATGGATTTCGAGGGAGGTGAGCTTAGGCTCCATTGAATACTACATGAACAAATGAGAGCTCAAACCCAAGGACACCTTGATGTAGGTGGAGAATGAATGAGGAGAATCCTGGCCGAGATGTATTAATAGGCTTGTTTCTTGCTTTCAGACATCACAGTGGATGGCCTAAGAAGGACTAGGACATAGAATAAGGTATCAAAGAGGGGATTCCTGCTATACTGGCTTGGAATATTTCTTTTTCTAAAACTTTTATTGGGAAGTGAACAGATGATTATAGGAGACATTAGAATCCTGAGTAAATTTTTGTTAAGCAGATGGTCCTGCTCACTAATTTCAATATTTTTATTCACTTATAAGTTGACATTCTACTCTAAGGAAATAATTTCTGTTTTTTCTCATTTTTTTATTCTGTTTATTTAAACCTATTTGTTTATATTGATTTGAACTCATGGCTATTCTATTTAACAGATATAATTAATTGTTATAGAATTTACTTCAAAACTCAATTGTCCGCTAATTTAGCCAGAGTTTCCACCAAATCCCATGTCTTTATCTTATTCTTATTTCAGTGTCAATGTTTTCTTTTTATACTTTGTTCCTGGAGCTACTTGTTTATCTAAAGACCTGGGAGCCATTTAGTTTAATGGTATTTTGAGAACCTGTCAGGTGCTAAATACACTTAGTAACAGTGAAATGTATTGCTCCTAGGCTCTCCCAATAAATACAATTGTCTATCTATCTATCTATCTATCTATCTATCTATCTATCTATCTATCTATCTATCTATGTATCTATCTATCTATCTATCTATCTATCTATCTATCTTCTATCATTTATCATATGTATATCTATCTGTATTCCTACCTATTCACAGCAATTTCATACATATATATTGAAATCAATGATTTCATATTGATCACTTTAATTCTGATTCAATGTGACAGAATTTATCTTTCTTTTATATTTGCACTTTCCTTCTCAAATTTAAAACAGACTGGCTGGCTCATCTTATTCCTCCAAATATTTATTTGGTTCTTATGTATATAACCAAAATTCCGATATCCAAGCCATTAATTATTATATCCTCCAGCCACTAGATCTGCTAGCTATTCTTTCTTTGGCCCCTTCATCCTTGTCAAATGCATGCTATAGAAACATTTTTGCCTTTCTGAGCTGCTCCATTGTTCTCTACTACTCAAAGCTCCTCATCCAACTGTACTGAATTGTAACCATTAGAAATATTTGAAAGTTAGCTTTTATCCTCGCCACCCCAAATGTTTGATATTGTCAGTCATTTTAAGACTAGCTGTTCCAACTTCTGCATCTAGGGCTGCATTGCAGAAGAGAGGGCAGAAAGACTGTAACAGCCAGAGGATCAAGGAGTTAGCTGTGACACACTGTGTCTCCCCCTAGTATTGTCAGAAGCCACACCCATTAAATTTCACCAATCTGACTGCCTGACCTTGAACTAGACTACAATAGACATGACAAAGTTGATAGGGGAAAGACAACAAGGCCTTAACTCTACACTAAGAACTGTGGGCAACAAAGGAATATCGAAAGTAGGAGAAATAATCTTATCCAAGTTACCCAAATAACCCAAATAAATGGTTACCCTAATGCTCAGTTCTAAAAAATGCATACAAGCAAGGTTATACAGAATGGAAAAGTTTTATTTATGTATCAGAATATGTATGTATATAAATATTCATATAAATATGTATGTATATAAAGTCCACTCATTAGTGGACTTTAAGCAAAAGCATTCTTTTTTCATTGAAAAATGATGGGTGAATAAAGTGATTTAAAACACACACACACACACACACACACACACACACACACACACACCCCAAAACAAAACTTCTGGTTTGACTGTAGAAGGGTTGCTTAGCAGAGATTTGTGGTGGCCATAGTGCATCCGTGGGCATTAATTGTGATCTGCTGTGCTTTCTTTATCTGTAGCTGAGCTTAACCTGGCTTGAGAAGCTTTAGATTTTATTTTGTATGTTTCATGTATTTTAGAGAAAAGAGAAGTTTTATTACTGTATGTTTTTTAAATCTATTGTGAATGGTTCACTTTTTATATAATGTTTGATATTGATTTTTCAAAAAACAATAAAAAAAGAAAAAAATAAGAAAGAGAATTACAGACCAATTTCCCTCCTGAACACTGATACAAAAATTATCAACAAAATTCTGGTAAACTGAATCCAGCAACATAGAAAAATAGTCATTCACCACGATCAAGTAGACTTCATCCCAGAAATTCAGGGATGGCTCAACATGCAAAAAACTGTAAATGTCATCCATCATATAAACAAATTGAAGGAAAAAAAAACCACATGATCATCTCCTTAGATGCTGAAAAAGCCTTTGACAAAATCCAACACTCATTTAAGATAAAAGTCCTGGAAAGATCAGGAATACAGGGAAAATATTTAAATATAATAAAGGCGATATACAAGAAGCCAATGACCAATATCAACCAAAATGTAGAAAAACTCATAGCAATTCCACTAAAATCAGGAATGGACCAGGCTGTCCCCTTATCTATTTAACATAGTTCTTGAAGTTGTAGCTTTGTCAATTTCTAACTTAAAATTATCTGATTTATTGTATAACGTTTAAGTTGAAGTACATAGTGATATTTCCATGTGATTCCTAAAGATACTTTTAAGTTCTATGTGTGATGTCCCTCTCTATATCCATCCTTTTGGCAGTCAGTCACCTTACAAATAAAGAAGAAAACTGTCTTTTAAATCCACTCAGGCCTGGGATTAAAGGTGTGCAGCACCATGCCTAACTAGAAATTTATTATTTATAAAATTTACTTTTAAAACCAAGGTTGGAATTTACTAGTACTGTTTGCCTTTGTTCTATGATCTTTATTTTAAATTTTCAGTAGAGGGCATCTGCAAGCACAGAATTCTCTCTGCTTCTATTTTTGAAGATGTACCCAATCCACCTGTAGGTTTTTTCTTTTTTGTCAGGGAGATCTTCATTAAGTAAGCAAACAGATGAATTATAAAGCATACATGCTGGGACAAACACACACAATATTATTTTTTCTTTTTTTCTTTAAGAAGTGTTTTCCTTTTATATACCATCTACTGTTCCCCTTCTCTTCTCTTCTCCTGTTTTCCCTCATCTCCTTACAAACACCCTCTATCACCTCCTCAAAGCGAATAAGGCCTCCATTGAATAGTCAACACACCTCCTGTATATTTTTCAGAATTCACACTTTTGTTCTTTTTTTGAAAGATCTATTACTTTCTAAATTAGTCTATACTTAATTACTAAAGTAGTAATTATGGTTATGATAATTATCATGAAAACTATTTCTTTTTTTTCCTTCTTTATTTATTTTGTATTTATCAAGAAAAATAGTAAAATGAATTTAAAATGCTGATAAGTTAACAATAACTATAAAGAAGATAAAAATCATAAGTATGACTTATCAAGGGTGATAATGCAAATAAGATTGCTACACATATATTTACTTTGTGTTTAGCTTTCCTCTGAATTTTTTTTCCATCCCTGTATATCCTTATTCAAGGTCCCTTTCCCCTCCTGCCACATCAGGTCATTTTTTCTTCTCTACAACTCCCCATCCCCTCCCTGGGCAGGCAGGAGACAGTCCCATGGTCCCACTGACCCAATAATGCTTAGTTCAGTCTCCACTCCTGGCAGATCCAGTTATGTCCCCCCTCCCTCAAGAGTGAGTCAGGTGTTCCTATAGTTGGAGTGGGATCCAAAGGGTCAGTCCAGGGTGTTTCTGATCCCAAGCTGTTTAGTGGTTGTGGTTTGCACCTTGGGCATGTTTGGCTTTTTTTCTTGTTTGTTTGTTTAGAGACCACTAATGAGTAAGTACATACCCTGCTTATCTTTCTGAGTTTGTGATACCTCGCTCAGGAGGATATTCTCCAAATCCATCCATTTGCCTGCGACTTTTAGGGTATCATTTTTTCTTACTGCTGAGTAGTATTCCATTGTGTAGATGTAACACAGTTTGTTAATCCATTCTTTAGTTGAGGGACATCTAGGTTGTTTCCAGGTTCTTGCTATTACAAATAATGCTGCTATGAACATAGTTGAGCTAATATCTTTGGAGTGTGAATGTGCCTCTATAGAGTATACACCTAGAAGTGGTATTGCTGGGTCCTTGGGGAGATTGATTCTCAATTTTCTGAGAAACTGCCATACTGCATTCCAAAGTGGCTGAACAAGCTTACACTCCCACCAACAATGGAGGAGTGTTCTCCTTGCTCCACATCCTCTCCAACATAGGCTGTCATCTGTGCCTTCTATCTTAGCCAATCTAACAGGTGTTAGGTGGTATCTCAAAGTTGTTTTGATTTGCATTTCTCTGATGGCTAAAGATGATGAGCACTTTTTCAGGTGCCTTTCAGCCATTCGTAGTTCCTCTGCTGAGAATTCCCTTTTTAGATTTGAACCCCATTTTTTGATTGGATTATTCAAGGTTTTGGGCTCTAGACTCTTCAGCTCTTTATATATTTTAGAGATCAGTCTTCTATCACATGTAGAGTTGGTGAAAATCTTTTCCCATTCTGTAGGCTGGCGTTTTGTCCTATTGACAGTGTCCTTGGCTTTGCAGAAGCTTCCTAGCTTCAGGAGATCCCACTTATTGATTGTTGGTCTTAGTGTCTGTGCCACTGGTGTTATATTTAGGAAGTGGTCGCCTGTATCAAGTTCAAAGTGGCTGGGTTTAAGTTAAGGTCTTTGATCCACTTGGATTTGAGTTTTGTGCAGGGTGACAGGCTCGAATCTATTTGCATTTTTCTACACACTTCCATCCAGCAATGCCAACACCATTTGTTAAATATACTATCTTTTCTCCATTGAATGTTTTGGGGCCACTTTGTCAAAGATCAGGTGTTCATAGGTTTTTGGGTTAATGTCTGGGTCCTCAATTCAATTCCATTGGTCCACAAGTCTGTTTTAATGCCAGTACCAGGCTGTTTTTATTACTGTAGCTCTATAGTATTACTTAAAGTCAGGAATGGTGATACCTCCTGAGGTTCTTTTGTTGAGTAAAATTGTTTTGGCAATCCTGGCTTTCCTGTTTTCCAAATGAAATTGAGTACTGTTCTTTCAAGGTCCAAAAAATATTGTGTTGGGATTTTGATGGGCAGTGCACTGAATCTGTAGATTGCCTTTGGTAGAATTGCCATTTTTACTATGTTGATCCTACCAATCCAGGAACATGTGAGAGCTTTCCATTTTCTGATATCCTCTTTAATTTCTTTCTTCAGTGATTTAAAATTTTTGTCAAATAGGTCTGTCACTTCTTTGGTTATAGTTACTCCAAGGTATTTAATACTATTTGCAGTTATTATGAAGGGTAATGTTTCCCTTATTTCTTTTTCAGCTCTTCTATCTTTAGTGTATAGAAGGGCTTCTGATTTCTTTGAGTTAATCTTGTATCCTGCTACATTGCTGAAGGTGTTTATCAGCTGTAGCAGTTCCTTGGAAGAATTTTGTGGGTCATTTATGTATACAATCATATCATCAGCAAATAGAGATAGCTTCACTTCTTCTTTTCCAATTTGTATGCCCTTAATCTCTTTTCGTTCCCTTATTGCTTTAGCTAAAACTTGGAGAACTATATTGATAGATAAGGGGAGAGAGGACATCCTTGTCTAGCTCCTGATTTTAGTGGGATTGCTTTGAGTTTTTCTCCATTAAGTTTGATACTGGCTGTCAGCTTCTTGTAAATCACCTTTATTATATTTAGGTATTCTCCCTGTATTACTGATCTCTCCAGGGCTTTAATCATAAAGGAGTGTTGGATTTTGTCAAAGGCTTTTTCCACATCTAAGGATATGATCATGTGGTTTTGTTCCTTTAGTTTGTTTATATGATGGATAACGTTTACAGTTTTTCATATGTTAATCCAGCCCTGCATTTCTGGGATGACGCCTACTTGGTCATGGTGGATGATATCTTTTATACATTGTTGTATACGGTTTGCCAAAATTTTGTTGAGAATTTTCGCATCAATATTCATGAGGGAAATTGGTCTATAATTCTCCTTCTTTGTTGTGTCTTTGAGTGGCTTGCGTATTAGGGTGATTGTGGCCTCATAAAAGGAATTTGGCAATATTCCTTCAGTTTCTACTGTGTGAAATAGTTTGAGGAGTAACGGTAGTAATTCTTCTTTGAATGTCTGGTAGAATTCTGCACTGAAACCATCTGGACCAGGGCTTTTATTTTTGGGGAGGTTTTTAATGACAGCTTCAATTTCCTTAAAGGTTATAGGCCTGTTTAGGTAATCTGATCTTCATTTAATTTTGGTAGATGGTACCTGTCCAGAAAGCTGTCCATTTCTTCTAGGTTTTCCATTTTTGTGGAATACAGATTTTCAAAATATGATCTGATAATTCTCTGTATTTCCTAGGGGTCTGTTGTTATGTCCCCTTTTTCATTTCTGATTTTATTGATTTGAACACTCTCTCTCTGTTTTTTGATTAGTTTGGCTGAGGGCTTATCTATCTTATTGACTTTCTCAAAGAACTAACTCTTAGATTCGTTGATTCTTTGTATTGTTCCTTTTTTTTCAATTGTATTGATTTAAGTTCTAAGTTTGATTATTTCCTGCTGTCTACTCCTTCTAGGTGAGTTTGCTTCTAATTGTTCTAAGGCTGAGCTGTTAGGTCTCTAGTGTGAGATTTCTCTAGGTTTTTCATATAGGCATCTAGTGCTATGAATTTTCCTCTTAAGATGACTTTCCTTGTGTCCCACAAGTTTGGATACATTGTGGATTCATTTTCATTAAATTCTAGGAAGACTTTGATTTCTTTCTTTTTTTTAAAAGATTTATTTATTTATTATTGTATACAGTGCTCTGTCTCCATATATGCCTGAAGACCAGAAGAGGGTACCAGAACTCATTATGGATGGCTGTGAGCCACCATGTGGTTGCTGGGAATTGAACTCAGGACCTCTGGAAGAGCACCCAGTTCTCCTAACCTCTGAGCCATTAATTTCTTCCTTGACCCAGAGATGATTCAGCTGAGTGATGTTTAGTTTCCATGAGTTGGTAGGCTTTCTTTGGGTTTTGATGTTGTTGAAATCTAACACTAGGCCTTGGTGGTCCGATATGTTGCAAGGGATTATTTCCATTTTTTTGTATCTGTTGATATTTGCTTTATGACCAATTATGTGGTCAATTTTGGAGAAAGTTCCATGAGGAGCTGAGAAATATGTATATTCTTTTGCGTTTGGGTGGAAGCTTCTGTAGATATCTATTAAATCCATTTGCATCATAACCTCTTTTAGACTCCTTATTTCTCTGTTGAGACTCTGTCTGGTTGATCTATCCAGGGTTGAAAGTGGGGTATTGAAGTCTCCCACTATTAGGGTATAAGAATTGATGTGGGATTCGAGTTTTAGTAGTGTTTCTTTTACATAAGTAGGTGCCCTTATATTAGGGGCATAAATATTCAAGACTGAAATCTCCTCTTGACCAATATTTCCTGTGATGAATAAGTAGTGACCATCTTGGTCCCTTTTAATTGCTTTTAACTTAAAGTCTACTTTGTTAGATGTTAGGATTGCAACCCCCGCTTGTTTCTTAGGATCGTTTAACTGGAAAATCTTTTCCCAACCTTTTATTCTAAGCCTGTGTCTGTCTTTGTGGTTGAGGTGTGTTTCTTGTAGGCAACAGAAGGATGGCTTCTGTTGTTGTATCCATCTTGTTAGTGTGTGACGTTTTATAGGAGAGTTGAGACCATTGATATTAAGGGAAATTAGTGACCATTGATTCATATTTCCTGCCATTTTTGGTGGTAACTTGTTTGTATTTCCTTTCTCTGGGGTATTCTTGTGTGAAATTATTGATTGTTTGTGATTTTGTGGGTGTATCTGGGTCCTTAGGTTGGAGTTTTTCCTCTAATACTCTCTGTAGTGCTGGATTGGTAGATAGACATTCTTTCAGTCTGACTTTGTCCTGAAATACCTTGTTTACTCCATCTATGGTGATTGATAATTTTGCAGGGCATAGTATTCTAGTTTTGCAGCCATGCTCTTTTAGCGTCTGTATAACTTCTGACCAAGCCCTTCTAGCTTTCATCGTTTCCATTGAATATTCAGGCGTTATTCTGATGGGTCTGCCTTTATATGTGAGTTGGCCCTTTTCTTTTGCAGCTCTTAAAATTTTTTCTTTGTTCTGTATGTTTTGTGGCTTGTTTATAATGTGGTGCGCTGACTGTTTTTTTGGGTCATATCTATTTGGTGTTCTGTAAGCTTCTTGTATCTTTATAGGCATTTCCTTCTTCAGGTTAGGGGAAGTTTTCTTCTATGATTTTATTGAAAACATTATCTGTGCTTTTGAGCTGGTATTCTTCTCCTTCTTCTATTCCTATTCTTCTCAAATTAGGTCTTTTCATGGTGTCCCAGATTTCCTGAACATTTTGCATTATGACTTTTTCAGTTTTAGTATTTTCTTTGACTGACATATTTATTTGAGCTACTGAGTCTTCCACTTCAGAGATTCTATCTTCCATCTCTTGAACTCTGTTTGTTATGCTTGTATCTGTTGTTTCAGCTTTTTTCTTCAGATTTTCTATTTCCATCTTTGCCTCATTTTGTGCCTTTTTTAATTGCTTCTATTTCAGCTTTTAGTTCCTGGCATGTTTCTTTCATAGACTTGTTCATCTCTTCCAATTTTTTGTTTGTATTTTCTTCTATTTCTTTAAGGCTATTTTTCATATCTTCTTTGAGAGGTTTGATGATCATCAAAAAGAAATTTTTGGTGTTGCTTCCTTCTATTTCCTCTTCATTGCCAGTTCAGGTCTTGTATTTGTAAGATCGCCACTCTCTTCTGGAGTTACCTTGTTGTTCTTTGTATTATTATGTAAGTTTTTGCACTGACGTTTGCCCATGGCTTCAGTGGTTCACGATTAGGTGGTTCTTGATCAGTTGTGGCACTCGGGCTTGTGTGCCTCCTGTCACCTCTCTAGGCGGGGTCTGAGTCTGTCCTTTAGGGACCCCAGTCTTTATCTGTTTGCTCAGTTGGATGTGGAGGTGGGTAGCCGTGCAAATTCCCTCAGCAGTAGCTGGGGGGAATGTGACAGGCAGACTTTATCTGTGCCTGCTACAGAGTGTGCTGGGACTCGCTCTGTAGACAGCACCCAGTCCTGGAAGCGGAACCGAAACTGATGTGAGCTCACTCCCTGGCTGGGATATAGGTGCTTGGGCCTGGTGACCCCTCCTCACCTCTGGGCGGGGTCTGAGTCTGTCCTTCAGGGACCCCAGTTGTTATCTGTTTGCTCAGTTGGAGGTGGAGGTGGGTAGCCATGCAAATTCCCTCAGCAGCAGCTGGGGGGAACATGACAGGCAGACTTTATCTGTGCCTGCTTCAGAGTCTGCTGGGACTCGCTCTGCAGACAGCACCAAGTCCCCGAAAACTATTTCTTAGAGGCTTAGATACTGATAGAACCCAATAATCTGGGAATAATGACAGAAAAGAACTAACTATGGAACAGGAAAAATTTTAAAATAATTCTTTAAAAGGCGGCGTCCCAGCGCACTTTGGAGCAGGGGCAGCTGAACTCTGCACCTGGCCACACCCGCAGCTCCTGCTGCTCAGGGAATCTGCTAGGAGCCCTACTGCGACCCTGAACTGAGTGAACTGAGCAAACCAACTGCAGGGGTCTCTGAGGGGCGGATTCGAACCCTGACCAGAGGTGAGGAGGGCTCGGCAGGCCTCAGCGCCTGTATCCTGCC